>CM021108.1:615550817-615605099 GCA_007115665.2 Sequoiadendron giganteum
CTCTCTCTCTCTTTATATATATATATATATATATATATATATATATATATATATATATATATATATATATATATATATATATATATCTCCCTCTCTGTCTCTCTTCCTTCTTCCCCTCTTCCCTCTCCCCTCTCCTTCTCCTCCTAACTCTCTCCCTTTCTCCTTCTTAAGCCTTCTGCTCTCTCTCTCTCTCTCTCTCTCTCTCTCTCTCTCTCTCTCTCTTTGTCTCTCCCTTTCCCTCTCTCTCTCTTGTCCACCCTCCACTTCCTAATTACTCTTGTGTCTGTGTGTGAAAAAATTGGATATCCAATTTGTAGCACCAAAATCTTACCGTTACAATACATTTTGAATTTTTTTTCAAATCAGATATTGGATTTTATCGGATTTGTGGGACATAGAAAAACTTTAAGTTGGTCGTTTTGCGGATCCCAACAGACCCTACATTCTGTTTGAAAGCTTTGCGGGTGACAAAAACGTGATTTCAGACAAGAAGAGACAAAGGTAAACTTTTTGGAGCATCTTCTACTCAAATTTGTCATAAGCAATCATTTTTTTAGCATCTTTTTGGAGGTATAATGGGGAGCAATAGTTATCAGAAGAAAAAATGTAAGAGAAAACTTACAAAAGAACAAATTGAAGCATATAGACAAAGAGATAGAGAAAGTCATAGGAAGAGAAGATAAGGTATGTCAAATATCGGTGAACCTAAGCCCTTTGGTCTTTCAAGTGAAGAGGAAATTGAATATGTTGAAGGTAAAAATGTTCAAGATGAAAATGTTGAACATGATATTGAAATTGAGAATCCTAATGTTGAAATTGATATTGAAAATGTTTAAGGTGAAAATGTTGGAATTGAAGATGTTGACCATGATATTGAAAATGTTCAAGCTGAAAATGTTGGAATTAAAGATGTTGAACATAATATTGAAATTGGGAATGAAATTATTGAAATTGATATTGAAAATGTTCAAGCTAAAAATGTTGGAATTGAAGATGTTGAACATAATATTGAACCAGGTGTAAATTGTGTTTCACCAAATTACATGAGAAATGAAGAAAGACATATTCCAAATTCAAGACCTTCAAGAACCCCTAAATGGTTACTTGAAATTGATGAGAACACTATAAACAATTTTGAAGGCAAGAGGTCAACATGAACCATTCAGTTGTGGGATACAAAAATTTTCAACCAATATTTTAGCAATAAGACATTGAACGAGCAATGCTAACTTTTTGTACAATTGCTAAAGATACAAAAGATGAGACCTTTGCTAGCCAAATTGAAGATTCATGTGAACAAGAAGACTAAAAAAAATTCTATTATTGTCAAAAATATTTTTAATGCTCTCAAGTCTATTGGAAAAAATAACAAGGAAAAAGATAAGAGAGCTACTCGGAGAGTCATTACAACCACCCTAGTAAGCAATCAATTGAAAAAGGCTTCCTTTATGAGACAAAATTGTATTGATTTTGACATAAATCATAAAAATTTGGATAGGGCACTTGCAAGAAGAAAAAGAATACATGATCTTCTTCAAAATGATACATGGTCTTTTTGTCGGGAGGCTTCCACATGTTGATAAGAAGCTAACCGATAATGTAAAGCAGGTAATTCAACAATTTTGGCATGATAACTCTAGAGTATCGCCCAATGCAAAGGATGTTTTAAAGTTAATAATTGACAACCAAGACCATACACCACATCCTAAACATTTCTTGGAATCAAGCCAATCAATGTTGTTCAAAATCTTTATTGAAACAAATCAAAATATGGAAATCTCACAAAGGAATTTTGAAGGTTTGAAGCCATTTTATTGTGTGCCTCTTAAAATTTGTAATACTTGTTGCAAATACCATGTGGATTTTTCAATGTACCATGAAGTATTATGCTATATCTATTCTACTTTGCATACTAATGAAATGTTGTAGGAGTGTGGTGCAATGCATCTTCTGGAATCATCAAGGGACTTGCTAGATCTATTTTTATGTTCTAGAGATGATGGTTGCCTTTTCTATAGAAATGATTGTTTAAATGTGAACTACTCACAATGTGGTGGCTTGTCAAAGTTTGTTCAATGTTTTCATGAGGGTTCCGAACATGAATTTGGAAAGAAGCTTGTTGAGAAAAAGAGATATGAGATAGTCAAATATGCTTTGCAGAGTGGAGGTGAAGGTTCTAGATGCGAGTTGGTTACAAAAGAATGCAGTGTTGTTGATTTTATTTCAAATTTTAAGGACAATATTTCCTACAAGTATGCAAGGCATAGCCATAGGTCCCAGTGGTTGGATCAACAATTCAGGATGTGTAAGGACTCTTTTCTGATTGGCACTATTATATCAGTGGTTGATTTTATGAAAAACTACAAATTGCAACCACAAAATGACGTACAATCTCAGTATTACAATTCCATTCAAATTGCTATTTTTGTCCACATAACATTTAAACATGCACCTGATAGTACAAAAGAGGATCGAAAGATAATCAAAGAGTATCATTTTTATATGAGTGATGATAGATCTCACTCGTCTGAGTATGTCCAACATTGTTTCGAGAAATTTTTTGAGTTCTTGCAAGAGCATGATACAGCAGTGGGCCGACATCTCATTTGGTCAGATAACTACACTGGTCAATTCAAGAATGCTCGTATATTTTATTGGTTGAGTAAAATGCATGTAGAGATGGGTGTACCTCATATTTGGAGTTTTTTTGAAGTTGGGCATGGGAAAGGGGAGCATGATGGAGTAGGTGCATGTGTAAAGAGATCTCTAGTTAAGGAGAAATTGAAGATTTCAAGAGAAAAATTTAGTGATGCGCGTTCTATTGTTGATTGGTGTAGGTCAACACTATCACAGGGAGGGACACTTGATTCAACAGTGCGAAAATTCTTTTGGTTGGTTTAGGAGGGTACAGTGGGAAGCAGATTGGATTGTCATACAATCAAAGATTCTTCAAAGATGCATTCATTTCAAAGCTCAGATGCAAGCACATGGACCATTTGGACATGAGAGTTGGCTTGTTTTTGTTAGAGTTGTATTCAGTGCAAGTGGGATCAATGTGAGTCAAGTGAGTGGGTGGATACATGGGTTCCACAATATCTAACTCCTTTATCTCAAATAATATCCATGACAAATGACACAATGGAAAGTTCAGTTGATTACGACCATCTTTCAGATTTACTACAACCAAGACATGTTTTTGCAGTTGTTGCACTGGGTGATCCCACAATAATGGGTTACACTTTTTGGCCAAACTTGACATTAGAATCAATATTTTTCACCAGATCTTCACTTTTTTATACCTATAGAAGCTAAACCATTAAGAATTTGAAGATGAAGTAAACTAGTGATTTGTGAGATTTTGTGTGTAGATTCTAAATATATTTAAAAAAAAAAATTAAAAAATTAATTATGAATCCTTTTATGTAATTTTTATTAACTTTTTTTTTACTAAACAACATTTTCAAAAAGTGATGTTTACTTTCAATTGCATAACATTTTTTCTAGAAAGGATACAATCTAGTTTTTTAAATACATTATTTTTACACTAGTATCTAAGGCATGGATATTATTTCATATTTTTTGGTTGCATACATATTTTTTAATTAATTTTCTAAGTTAGAGTAATTATAATTTGGATATATTATACTTTCAATTGCATAACTTTTTTTGTATGCGTTTGAATTAACTCATTTTTTTGTTGTTGGAATAAGGACATCAATAGCTAGTGGACATGCATTTTTTAGAATTTTTTTTCTCTCTTTTTCTATTTTTTTGTATCTGTGAATCAAAAACCTCAATGTTCATTAAAAAACCTACATTCACAAGAAATAAAAAATAAATATAATAATAAAATTAAATATATTTAAAATTAAACTTTTTGGGAAGATTATAATAAGGACTACATGCTTAAAAAAAGATAAATTTTAAATGAATTCATTTGATCCCCCAAAAGGTAAATCGAAAGTAGATTGTTTTAGCATTTTGATAAGTGTAGAGGAGACTCCATTATAGGTATGGTTTAAACCTAGTGGGTTTCTATCCAAGGGGGTTTGATTTAAGTGGGTCTGATCAAACCCTCTTCAATTAAAATCCTTTCAATGGAACATTTTTAAGGCTTAAATCATTATATTTTCTAAAAAATATATAATTTCAGCAAAAAACAGGATGTCACTGAAAGTGTAACCCATTATTGTGGTAGCACCCCACTACAGAGGAATAAAGAAATATCAAACTATTGGTTGGCTCGATGTGTGCGGGTAAAGCATAAGCTAACACAACCAATGAAAGATGATGATGGGTTCATGTATCCTGCAGGTTCGGTTGTGGTTGCAGGAACTTGGTTGCGAACATACATGATTAGAAAGAATGGCATACCTTTATTTGAAGACTACGAGAAACACAAAACCATTCTCATGTATTCGCACCTTGTTATAACAACAAATGTTAAGTTGTTGAAGCATCACACCAAACCAAAGACAAAACAACTATGGACACTTAGTAATGCTAATCATGAAGCAATATTGGATACTATTAAACAAAGAGATGACCCTTCAACCACACTTGAATAGCATATTCAAGAATGGAAGGTACAATTCTTAGGTTCATTATGCTTAAGCTCATTGGTGTTCTTTATTTAATACTTACAAAAAGTAATTGGTTGGCTGATGGGGTAGTTAGGATATCGTTGAAGAAGCTGAAATTAAGGTAATGCTCTGATATGGATACAATGTTTTCAAAGCTTTTAGTTCCATATGCATCTTTTTGCACTTTTTCTATCTATTATCCAAACAGAGAATTCTCTTCAATCTATTTTCATTTAGTCTTATTACTGACACATTCTGCTACTATGGTAAACTGTATTTTCAATGTCCAGAGTGAAGAAAATGAAATGCAATTTTCACTTTAACTAACAGTTGTGGTAAATTTGGAAGGTGACTTCATTGCATTTTTGTTGTGTAAATAATTTTGTTTCATTACAATCATACTGTCTATGTATAATTGGATATTGGAAAACACTTGGTGTTATGAAACCTCCTACCCACATAATGTTGTAAAACCCTCTACACATAACAATCCAATTGGGTAGTCACCCCTCAGATCAATCTGATTAGTTTTATGTATCCCCCAATTGCAAATCTTCCCTGAGCTCTCCACCCTTGAGCTTTGAACAAATACAATGAAATAACTCACAACCCACTATGTTTTTCCAACTTGCGATTATTTTGTGCATTTATTTTTCCATCATATGAAGAAATTGAAACACAATTTTTACTCTAAATAATAGTGTGGTAAATTTTGAAGGTATCTTTCATTACATTCATACTCTCTAAATAATAAAAAGTTTTCATTATAATCATACTATATATGCATAATTGGAGGTTGGAAAACATAGGGTGTTATGATTATGAGGATATGAATTGTTATAAATTCTAATAGTTTATTAAATACTACACCAATGAGTTCTATGGCTACTCTATGTACCTTCATGAAGATACTTTCTAGCAACAAAAGATTCTTAAATACATACCAATATTATCACCTTACATTTGTATAAAATGTAGAGTTTATAACCTCAAAGATATTAAATAAAGATTATTATAATTCATCTAAGAATAAATCCAAAGTTATGCTAAATGCCAAAGGTTCTAATAGGAAGAACATTGTATAGAATACACTAGATAATTTGCATAATCTAGGGATCCATGACCAATTTATAAATCATTTAGAAGAATGTTGTTAAAATAGTCCAAAAAGTAATTGTTATTATCCTAAAAGACTAATCTTGCTAATTTATTCAAATATTATAAACAATAGGAGTAGACACAAATAGTAAGAAAATATGATCTAATATTTATGTTTTCAATTAGGAAAACTATAAACTAAATATTGATAAAAATTGGTAAACAAAAGCCAACTAAAAATCACAAAAGAATATTAAGAGAGTGGAATGTTTAAAATGAAGGTTTAGTTCTATAATATACAAAACGGTGATAAAATTAACAAATGGATAATAGACTAAAAATAGACAGTATAATCCTAATTAAATAAATTCATAAATAATAAGGGATTAAGTAAAACATAAAAACTAGAGGATTCTACTTTTTAGATTCTAAATCCATTTTTGTTAAAATTAAACTCAATTTATATAAAACAAAAAAGATATTATAAATTAAATATTCAAATGCTAAAAATATTAAAGAAATTAAAGAAAACACAAACTATTGTAAATATTGTAAAAAAGGAAAACATGTTTAAATAATAAAAACATTAAAAAATAATAAAGATTAGTATATTATACAATTAATTTCTTACGCCGAAGAGTATCCAATATGAAACTGATCAACCTCATTTGCTTAATCAACGGCTCATTGTTATCAATAAACCTCGCCAACGATCCTAGCCTTTAATTTTCCGCCGACTATGCAAGTTGCATTTTACATGGCTATGCAAGTTGCATTTTATGCCCACTACTGCAAATTCATGTTGATCACGAAACAACAGGAAATGTTGTACGGTGTTATTGCAAATTTAATTCTACTTTCTGACGTGCCTTTAATAATACTTGCAAGTGGGTACCAATCCAGACGACGAAGGAAAGAATCCACAAATTCATACATCTCCTCGCGAATCAGCCGCAATAACAATTATCACTTTCAGTCAAATAGAATGACCTCCTGTCGTCTTTAACAACACTAAAAATCTCTCTAAATAACGAATGTTGTTCGGAGGAATTTGTAGATCCGCCTCTGGAGCTTCTATGGTGTCTGTGGTGGTTTGGCCCACTCCTCCCACATGAAAGGCATGACGGCTTTGATAATCTTGGAAAAATCTGATAAAATGGTGGAGGATCACAGTGGACTGGTGAGTGTGGTCCTGCATTTTATAATGTCCAGACTCTGATCCATTCAATAACTACAGGATACTGCTTATGTATTGGGCAGATCAATTGTATTTGGGGGCCTATACCAAGCTTCTGATGCCTGATTGGGGGAGCCCGGAGAGAACCAGATGGATTCCTTCCCACCATTGAAGATAGCCAGACGGAGTCAAACGAATCTCAGCCGTTCATCATTTCTGCTCCGTCATTGGTGGGGCCGGACGTATGATGGCATGTTATGTTTTTATGTTGTTTTGTCGCGAGATTCAAGTGAGACTATTTGTAAACATGAAAAGGAGAGAAGAAAATGACTTTTTAAGGCTTGATTCGTATTATCCCATCCCATGAATTTTCACTGTTCCACATACATCAAATCATCACCAACTGCTTCACTCACAAAATTATTGAGAGTTTGATGGAGACATTGAGGTTCATAATTCACAGTTTGTAAACTGATCTTTGTAATGTTTCGGTGGTCTCACACCAAGAGTAACTGAAGAGGCGGGTGTTCTAGTGAAGGACAAATGATTTCACCTTTGCAAGGCCATGTCAATCCAATGATGAATCTTGCAGAGCTCCTGGCCATGCGAGGTTTTTTCATAACCTTTGTTACAACTGAATGGATGGACCAGCGCCTCTTAAAAGCAGCTTCGAAAGATGCAGCTGCACGTGACCGTGAGGTTCAAGAAAGGGGTTTGAAGTTTCAGTTTTTAACTATCCCAGACGGATTATCGCCGGAACATGGCCGAACTATGGATATGGGTGGGCTTTTGCTTGCGGCGCAAAAATTGGGGCCTGCATTAGAAAGTGTGTTAACTGCAGCGGATACATCTGTACCACCAATCACTTGTATTGTTTCAGATAGCCATTTTTCCTCCACAGCATAGGTAGCTAAAAACCTTGGGGTGCCCAGAATTCTATTTTGGACTACTTGTACTGCATATGCCATTATTCAGATGCACGCTAACTTTCTTCTTTCTGAGGGCCATATTCCTGTGAAAGGTATTTATCTATTCTCTTTTTAGTAATGTTGAAGTTGGAGTGGTTTGAATACCTAGGCGTGCTAAATATATTATTTCTCAGGGCCATATTCCTGTCAAAGGTATTTATCTTACAATTTTTTCTTTTTCGTACAACTAAAGTTAGAGAGGTTTGAACAGATTTGTTAAGTATATTATTTATGAATCTAAAGATTTTATAAATATATAAAATATGTAGATAAATATATTTTTGTATGATAAATGTAATTTTATGTGGCAAATGTTTAGGGATTGTGATTAATTAATCTTTATATTTTGATTCTTGCATATAAATGTTATTTTATTACACAATGTAATTAGATGATGAGGACCACCTACTCTAAATAGGTTTATTAGTTATCCATGTGCACATAAAGTACATTTAACACCACTGTCTTCTGAAAAAGTACACAAACTTATCTTTATTTAAAGGTTCAGTGAAGACATCCATGTGCTGCTCACTTGTTGGTGTATACACTAGTTCAATTTTCTTAGTTGAGACATGCTCGCAAATAAAATGATGATGTAATTTAATATGCTTTGTGTGAACATGAGACACTAGAATTTTTGACATCTACAACATTTTAGTTATCATGATACATAAATGCGAGTTGTGGATGTCGAAGATCCTCAATAATTTGTCTAAATCATAGCAGCAAAAATCTTTTGGGGAATAAATCGGCAAACCAAAAGTTCAAGATTTTTTGAAAAAATTGGATTTTAGAAAAACGTAAAAAAATGTAGAATAATAGACAAAAACTGATTTTTTTTTAATTGAAAGGCATTTCCATAGCAATAGAGATATAGAGAGCAAATAAAATAGTGAGTTTAACTAATGAATCATAGAAAATAGATTTTGATTTTTATATTCATATCGCCGATTACATTGATTACACATTTTTCAAAGCATTAGTTCACAATGCATAACTGATAAATGACAAAATTTCAATTACAATATAGTTTGACTTTGTACTTTGTAGTACAAAGTTTCAAAAATCAAAAGTAGCCTATGACTCTTGCTAGTTGCTACTATAAATTATTAAATAGAACTATGCTAGAGGCTTACAAGCCCTGATGATGAAGCTCCTAGGGCTTTGCCTGACCTCCTAAGTTTATCAATCACATGAGGATCAAAGTTGGCCTCCTCTAGGATCTCAAAATCCTCAACCTCAAGAGCTTCGTCATCATTAGCAATCCACTCATTGTCTGGATCAATCTCATCAAGGTCAATTGGCTCAGCATCCTCAATGGTACCTAGTTTTTCCCATGGACAAGTTAGTCTTTGGATTACAAGTGCAAAAACATTATAAATACAATTACAAATTTACATCTACGATTGCAAGTATACTAAAAGGCTAACCTTGAGCTTTCTTTAGCTTCAAGCGGAGGTTGTGGTGAACAAACACCAACTCATTCATCTGTTGTTGTGTTAAGCGATTGTGTTTCTTCGAATGTATGTGTTCAAAAACACTCCAAATACGCTCACAAGCAGATGAACTGCATGGCTGGCTCAAAATGTGTTTTGCTAACCACCTAAGATTTTTGGTTTCGTGACCAAAAAAATCCCACCATAGCGTTGAAAAACACATTATATGGAGATGATGTCACGTAAGAATATCTTAAATTTTTAGACATTTTATGATTTTGTCCACAAAATAGAGAGATTATCAAAATTTTATAGAGTCTACCTGGTTGCACAGTCTTCCTACCTTCTATGACAACCTTGGATGAGAAAAAACCATTTGCTTGCTTGTACACGGCTAGCTCTTGCATAGCTGTCATTAATTGTTCTGTGGTAGCAAACATTTTTTCCATGCATATGAACAAGCCTTGTGCAACCTCACCATCATCATCTCTAAATGAAGAGCTATAGTACATACTTGGATTAAGATAGTATCTTGTAGCATGGAGAGGAGAATGCATCTATCGATCCCATCTTCTATCAATTATGTCTCATAGTGGCATATACCTATCCCTATCATTTTCCATCCTACTCCTCATCACCTCCTTGGCCCTATCCATGGCCTCATACAAATATCCCATGGGGGATTTATCCCCATCCACTAGTCTCAAGACTTTCACTAGAGGCTCTGAAAATTGTACTTCTTCTATTGCATCCCAAAAACTAGCAAAATAAATGTGATCTGATATTGCTATACCATTTGCTTGATTTGAGAAGCCACATGCCATCCACTCGCTTGAAACAAACATTTGTTTCAAATTCATTTTTCGTTCACATAGAGTCTGTAATGCAAGGAAGTGTGTTGCAAATCTTGTCACCCCTGGTCGAACTAACTCCTTGCCCTCTGTGAAAGTGCACATTAAACACAAAACCCTTGTGTGATTATAGATAAATTTGGTAATTGAGTGAGCCTTTTGTAATACCTCCTTAACCCACTCAAGTTTACCAATGTCCTCTAGGGTTAGATCAATGCAATGTATTGCACATGGAGTGAAAAAGACGAAGGGGTATTTGTTTGTTAGAAGTCTCCCAACAACAACACAAGTAGCAACATTATCTATTATAAATTGAACCACATTTTGTGGCCCTATTTCTTGGACCACTGAGTCATACATGTCAAACAATGTAGCTGCAGATTTGATTATGTCTGATGCATCCACAGATTTCAAAAAAATTGTACTGATATCACAAGACACAAGGAAGTTGATGAGTGTTTGATTCCTCCTATCTGTCCATTCATCTGACTGTATGTTGCAACCAATCTTTGCCCAAATCAATTGATGTTCAGTAGCAACATCATTAACATCCTGTACTGCATCATTAAGCAAAGAAAGCCTCAATGACTCATAAGATGGGGCTTTGAACCCAGGACCTGCAGATGCAATAGCATCCACCATACCTTGCCAGTATGGAGACTTGGCAATATGGAATGGCAAGCTAGAGTAGTACCAGAAATTTGCTATTGCCTTCTTTGCTTGTTCATGGACAACCTTCTTCCATCCTGTACTCTCCAAAGTGGTCTGTGATCCTGGTGTAGTACGAGGTGCGAAGAAAAAATTTATGTTTCATCCACCTGTGTTTGGGCCACGTGCTATAGAAGAAGGTGTCGACCCACATTCTTGTGTACCATCTTCCCCATCCAAGTGATTCCTCCTACCTTCTATAGGATTGGAATCTACTTCAGTCCCAGTTCTTGTCTTTTTAGCCTTACTCTCTGCAATCCCTTCAAGAGCTTGTTTTGCTTAGTACGTGACTTCTGGAGGGCATTTTGTGCAAATAATGGTGTTATTTCCTGGCTCCTTTGCCAAATGCCATTTGAAGCGATAAATGCCACCATTGATGTCACTCAAACACCAATTGCATTTAACCTTCGTTGAACCTGGTATTGGTGTGCAATGTGTCCATGCAAAGTCTTTTACACGTGACATTATGACGTATTCTGCAAAAGCATTTGAACATTGATTAAAGTTGAATCATTCAACACCTTCTACAACATTGTTAACTTCTCATATGTAACAAAGAAAAACATAATCATTTCACTTCATTGTATGATTGGCAGCAATCCGCAAAGCATGGTAAATTAAATGGAGGTTGAATGATTTATTGTTGTTAACTACAATCTTCATCTCTAGTAGACTAGTACAACTACAAGCAAATTGTGGGGACTGGTCTAGAGCGCACTGAACTAGGAAAAAGTGATCCACAATAATGAACAATTCACCAAGGTCGAAGACTAAATATGTTGAACATAAATTAAATAGAGAACATAAAGACTTTAAAGGAAGAAACCATATCAACTTTAAAAACAGTTCAGAATAAAGCAGTCTTTAAAGTTGATCTATTTAATTTGACTCTATATATGAAGTGGATCATAAATATTAAAGACTATATTACTTTTATTGGTATTGGAATATGCTAAATATAAATTAAGTGTTTCTTGTAAATTTCCTAGATAGGCAGTCTATAAATGTTTCTTGTAAATTTCCTAGAGTCAAAGACTTCATTTGCAGGGAGTGAGCAAAGGTGTTGCAGTCCAGAAACTTTTAACATCAATGGCAGGTGTAAAAAACAATAAAAGTTACAAGCAGCATTGTATAATAGAAATTTAGAATAATAAGTTATTAGTTACTATTTTGAATTTTTTATTATACAGTGCCTGTATAAAAAACAATATTATATAATTATTTTACTAAGTCTAATAATTTTACATGTGCTTTTTTATTGATATGATTTTTTAATTTGTATAATAATATTTTAATTTGTATAGATATATAATTTATATTTCTAAAAAAATTATAAATTTAATAATTTTACATAGTATATAATTTACATATAAATATAAATATTTCTAAAAAATTATATAATAAATATAAATATCTCTAAAAGATATAATATTAATGTTAAAAACTTTAAATATGTAAAAAACAATTTAAAATTATATACGTATTATTAAAATTATAAAATAAAATATAAATATTTCTGAAAGATATAATAGTTATAACTTATATATATTATTTAATATATATACCTATATTAAAAGGCTATATATTAATATATTAAAAATTTAAAACTATTATATTTTAATAGTTATATATAGCTATATATTATTATATTAATACAATTATATTTTAATAGTAAATATTATTAAAATATTTACCTCATTTTAGACTTATGAGAAGAAAAAAAAAATTGATAAATTTTTTTTTTTTCTAAAACACACAATTACAGAGGTAAAAAATGAAAGCAATGAAAGAATGTCCGCGAGCTTTGAAACTCTGATCACGCGAGCCTTAAAATATTTGATGTCCGCCACCAAAGACACTGATGTCCGTCACCGCCACCAAAGATTGGTTTTCGTCGCCATCGCCAAACTTGGTTACTTCCCAACAAAACGTAGCCGCAAACTTATAGTATTTTGCGTGGGATTTAGGGTTTTAACTTTACGTAGGTTTAATCGCATTTTTTTCCTTTTTTTTGCCGATTAATACCCATTTTAAACCCCCCAAAAATCGTTGACTTTAGTCAACTTTTTTTCCAGATTTTGGGGAAAAAAACGTGGAGGCTACGGTTTTTTTCATAATCGCGTTTTTTTGCAGATTTCTGCTTCTATGGTCTAAATCATATTCCTTCATATGCTATTGTAACAATTACCTTGTACTCTACTTCAATGGATGACAATGCAATAATAGATTGTTTTTTACATCTCCATGAAATAATGGCAGATCCAAAATTGAAGAGATAACTAAAAGTTGAATTCCTAGAATATATGCAATCTAAAAAACCAACAACATTGAAATTTTCCTTCTTCAAATATTTCAATCTAAAAGTTTTTGTTCCTTGAAGATCCTTAAAACTTGCTCAAATATTTTGCAATTAGAGGTGTTGCTAATGTCCTATTTTGCTCTGTTTCCCTGTACCGCTTATGTCCCTTTTGTTTCTTATTTTACTTGTTTCAATCGCCCTATGATATATTATATTGAGCTTAATTGAATTGGATTTTATTTCCCGTCTAATCTTTCAAATACAATTCCTATCGAATAAGTGATCTCTTCTAATATGATGAGTATTCTTATTACAGAGGAGGACTTAAAATCTAAACTCCAAAGATAGCAAAATCAAGGGTCTAAGGAGTTTCCAAATTTAGAACATTTTATCTAGTGAAATTAATTATTTTTAACATTTTAATCAATTCAATGTAAGAGATATATATATTATTAATAATGTTAAAAAGCCTTTAAAATGACATTAATGTAAATTTCATATTCTTTTTCATTAGCTTAATGCTATATGTACATATAGATACTTTTTTCTTTCTATTGTACTACTACTTTGACTTCTTCAAAATTCAAAATTTCAAATCTATGTTATTCTTCCTTATATCTTTGAACCCACTTCTCTTACTCAACTTTCAACCTTAACTTTATTATTTATTTTTCTTGACACAATCCGAAAATTGAATTATACTACTACATGAATTTATAGGATATGAGGCCCTTAGTATCTACTACCTCATCTATAGGTGGACTCTCAATGGTGCTTATTAAGAAAATTTGATAACCAGGACTATCTAGAATGAATCAATCATTTCGTGTTTTTAACTTTTAAAAAAATCAATTTGATTTCTATGATTGAAATAAATGGTATTTTGCACTATAATGGAATGCATTCTTCTTCATCCATTTTGGTTTTCTGGACATAATTTTTGCAGACTGTATTTAATGGATGCAGTTCATGAGAGTTGAGAATTATTAGTGAGCATTTCTCTTTGATGCAATTTTTGAATTTGAATTGATGGTGTGAGGTTTTTCTAACTCCTGTAAAGGGGATCCTAAGCTGAATTATCTTTAAATGTTGAAAGAGGTTCTAGCCAAGAGCACCTTTGTGGTTTTTCTGTGGTCAATATTATTAATCATTGTGAGATCTGAAATGGTGTCATTTTAGAAGAATTTGTAATTTTAAAATTTTCTTTTAACTATCCCAGGGAGAGGCATCAGCATGTTGTCTTTCAAGTTTTAACAATACAGATTTCTCCTCCTAATTAGCTGATTTACAATAAAAGTAGAGCTTGTAGCATTTCTTGTAGGATCTAATGTAAAAAAATTTTAGCCTGATTTGTTTTAAAATAATTTGTAATGTAATCCTGTTACCCCAGGGATCACTGCAGCCAAATAGTGTGATTTCTATACTGCAGATTTTATCTTTAAGTCTGATGAATTACGTTCAAGTAGAGCTTGTAGCAGCATTCCACGTAGTTTTTAATTCTACAAATGCTCTCCTGATTTGTCTTAAAGGATAATCTTTTCAAACAAATGTCCATTATTGCCATTCTCCAAGGGTTATGGTTATGGTTGGAAATTTACCTCATCTATGACTTGGCTTAATCTTTCTACTACCTTTTCACAATACTCTATTCTTGATACTTACAACAAATATCTAGGATGCACACAATGTTTCAATAAGGAAGATGGAAACAGTTACACTAGGTAACTTGTTACTTCCAATATGACTAGATAAATTTCAATTTGAAAATTTCCAAATCTTTATGTTAATGGTAATATATCAATTTTTAGAGTCACTGCTAGCAAAACAGTAATTTGGTATGGGACTCCCATTGGTATGGTATATAACTGTTGATATCCAAAAGGGGATTCACCCTTTTTTATATTTATCTTTATATATTCAAGAAGCTGTACAAAACTACCCCATTTCAAGTTTAAATGTGTGCCGCCTCTGGAGTGGGTATGCCTTAAGTATTGGTGCCCACCTGGTTGTACCAATAGAGCACAATGTATCAAGGGAAGTCTGCTTAATCTGCTTACTTACCTGTCTAAGTCTTGAGGCTGTAGTTTTTGGATTTGTTACATTAATACCCTACTTGTTCCCTAATGTGTAGAATGTATTTAATGTGATTTCAGACTAGAGTAGAACTAAGGGAAATGTTCAGGTGGTTATTAGTTGATACTGCTAAATGTTGAGTTGTTTAGCAATAGACTTGCTTAATACTAGACCTTGCCATACCTGCAAACCTATTTTGGCAGGTTCCCATTTTTCTTCACTTAATTTTATAAATCTTTTTTCTTTCGTACCTATTTCATGAAACATGTATATTGAGAATAAAGGTGTAATTTGATATCAATAGTATTATAAGATATTGAATTTGTAATGTGTGTTTGTTCGAGATAAGATCTTGCTAATGCGTGTATGGAAATTAGTAGGTTAATTACTTTTTTAACATCAAGGAGGGGTAAATTTTTTATTAAAGCAAGGAAACGTTACAAAGCAAGGGCATTAAATAGCCCTATCAAGTTCAACCAAGTGATCCAATTGATGAGAAAAATTCGGGGGTAGTTGACCCCAATCCAACAAATTCCAATCATGAATATGATCAGAAGCCCATTTAGTCAAGCAATCAACAACACCATTCCATTCTTGAGGAATATGAGTGAAATTAATATACTCCAGAGAAGCACAAAGGGAGAGAATTTGTTCAACAATCAAAGCCAGCTGCCAGCTCACATCATCTAAATGTCGCCTTTTCAGTAAGTTCACCACAACCTAGGAGTCAGACTCACATATGATCCTTCACCATCCCAATTGACTGCCCTGCTCCACAGCCAATAAAATGGCCTAAGCCTCCATAAGATTATTAGTATGAAGACCTTTATAAACAGAGAAGATAAACTGAACATCTCTAGAGCTATCTCGACCAACACCCCCAATGCCAACATGACCCATATTTCCATGAGAAGAGCCATCCGAGTTGATTTTTAGGACTCCATGAGGAGGAGGGGTCCATCTGCCCTCCCTATTCACCTTTGGGGTAGGATGTCTGCATCTGTTGCACATGAGGTGCCGTTGTGGAGGAGGAAGATGAAGATAATTACAACCAACATCACGAGGGTCCACCAGAATAGTCATATCACACTTAGCCGCAATAGTTTCCCCTAAAGAATGATGAATTTTCCACCATAGTTGAGGGACCATCAACAACGAATCTTGAAAAATCTGCCTATTTCTCTCCAACCACAGATTCCAGATAATAAAGGATGGCCCAAGAGCCCAAGCAACCTGAAGAAAGGAGGTAGACATAGGGGCCCTACCCCACTACTCCCCAAACTCCACCAATAAAGAAGCATGCCAACAAGTCGTATTCCACACCCGCCACCAAAAATGCCAAATTTCCTTAGCATAGGAACATTGGAAGAAAAGATGGGAGACACTCTCTTCACAACCATGACACATAACACACTTAGCGGGGCCATGGAAACCACGCTTAAATAAATTATCCCAAGTATGACACCGGTTTTGAGCCACTAACCACATGAAGAAGTTGCACTTGGGCCATGACAACTTGTGCCAAACTTGCTTCCACAAAGGGACCTCAATGTCCCCAAACAACTGCCTACCCAACTGCTTATAACCAGTCGACACAGAGTACTTTCCAAACAAATCCGAACTGTCCCAGGCCAAAACATCAGGTCCCCTCAAAGAATTACAAGCACGGGAAGCCAGAAGTTGTGAAAGCTCATGCCTATCCCCCTCAGACCCTCCAGGTGGCCACTCAGAAGGATGCTTCCAGTGAAAATTTACAGCCAATCCACCATGTTGCACCACCTTATAATGCTCCATGATATCCCAACCAACCACAATAAAAACATCACAAAGGGATTGGAGGTGAGGAAAATAAGAGAGAATAGGAGGGTGACCATCCCAAGAATTTGACCAAAAAAGAGCTTGTGACCCTGAATGACAGATCCAAAAAAGCACACACTTAATCAACTACGCCCCACTTTCAAAGTATGTCAAATCATAGAACCACTCCCTTCTAGAGTATAGCGAGGAACCTCAAAAGAAGCAACACCCCGAAGATATTTATGGTTGAGAATACGAGCCCATAATCGATGCTAATTGGTACACCATTGCCAGTAAAGCTTGGCAACAAGAGCTTTCCCATTCAAAATACCATCACTAGTAAAGCTTGGCAACAAGAGCTTTCCCATTCAAAATAACAGAGCATAAACTAAGACCGCCCTCCTGTTTTGGTCTATACACAGAATCCCACTTAACCAGGCTCCACTTTGAAGACAACAAATTACCACTCCAAAGAAATTGACATGAACGAACATCAAATTCCCTAAGGAAATATAGTGGAGCCGCTTGAACAAAGCACCTGTAGATGGGAAGGGCCTAGATAACAGACTTGAGAAGAGTCACTCTAGCAGCAGTAGACAACCAACAGTGAGTCCAATGAGTAATCTTCCGCCTTAGCTTATCAAGCAACAACTGTCAGGAGGACTTGGGATGACGACCAACAACAAGAGGAATACCCAAATAGACAAAGGGAAGAGACCCAATTCGAGACCGTAGAATAGCTGCAATCTGCCACTGGATAGCCTGAGGAGTATTAAAGAAGAAGATAGAAGACTTCTACTCATTGACTTTCTGGCCCGAAGCTGCAAGGTAGATGTCCAAAGCTTGCCCGAAGGATTCAGCCTCTTGAATACTTGCTAGACCCATAAGAGAGGTGTC
This sequence comes from Sequoiadendron giganteum, assembly GCA_007115665.2. NCBI lineage: Eukaryota > Viridiplantae > Streptophyta > Pinopsida > Cupressales > Cupressaceae > Sequoiadendron > Sequoiadendron giganteum. The sequence goes on from CM021108.1 coordinate 615,568,705, forward strand.
ATCCACAAATTGGAGATGAGAAAGCGTTGGCAAGCCCATCCCCCACTGCCACCCATGAATCAATCTTTGTGAACCCTGCGATTTAAGAAGCTGACCCAGCCCCTCCACCATAATAATAAACAAATAAGGAGAGAGAAGATCTCCCTAACGAAGACCCCTAGTAGCCCCAAAAATCTCTGAAGGTTCCCCATTCACAATAATCAAAAAAGAGGAAGAGGTCACACAGCTCAAAATCCAACTCACCCAATCAGAGGAAAAACCAAAGGCCAACAGAATCTTCTGAAGAAAACTCCATTTAACTTTGTCATAAGCTTTGGCCATATCCAACTTGATAAACATAGTCCTATCCTTAGAGGTTGCCATGGAATGAATGACTTTAGACACAACCACCACACCATCTAGAATTTGACGACCTACCACAAAGATGCCTTGCTCCTCAAAAATGATCATAGACAAACAAGATTTAAGCCTCTTAGCAATCAATTTCGTAATAATCTTGTACACCACATTACAGAGCGTAATAGGTCTAAAGAGATCAAGCCTATTAGCACCTTCCTTCTTAGGAATGAGAACCAGAAAATTAGCATACAGGGCACGAAGCATCTGCTTACTATGAAGAGACTCTCAAACCACCTCCAACAAATCCAGCTTCATAATATCCCAAAACTCTTGGAAAAATTCAACTGGGAAACCATCAAGGCTAGGAGCTTTCCCCTTATTTATCCCAAACACAACCTCCTCCACTTCCGACAAAGTCACTGGGCGAAGAAGAGAAGCATTCAACTCATCAGAAATCAAAGAAGGGATGCAAGCAAGGACCATATTCTCATCAGCCTCTGCAAGAAGAGAATCCTCAGTGAACAGATTAGAGTAGAACCGATGAGCCTATTGCAAGGAGATCAGAAGACCCTCAACGTTAACAAGAAAAGAAATAAAACATTCATTCAACCAAGCTTGCACTGAATGATGGAAAAAATGTAGTATTCCTGTCACCCTCTTTAAGCCAATCAATCCTAGCCTTTTGTTTCCATAAAATCTCCTCACGAAGCTCCCACTCCTCCACCAATTTCAGAGCCTAGGCCTCAACATGCCCAAGAGCCTTCGAGAATCCCAAATCCCGAATCTGGCGAGTAATAACTATAAGGCGATCCTGCGCTTCTCTTTTCCTAGCCCAAAAATTACCAAAACATGACCTATTCTATCACTTAAGATGATACTTGACATATTGCAGCTTCTTAACCAGAGAGTACATAGCTGTACCATACGCAGGGGTGCCATCCCACCACCACTGAGCAACAAGATCACCCAAAGACGAATCACACAACCATATAAGCTGGAATTTGAAAGGTGGATTCTTTGGATTTGGGAAAGCTAAAGCCGAAAAATTAATTGGCCAATGATCAGAGCCACACCAGTCAATAATCTCAGAGCAAATGACCAAGCAACCTCTACCCCAAAAGCTAGAGACAAGGAATCGATCTAGCTATTGGGAAATCGCTTTAGGCCCACTGCGTCTATTATTCCAAGTGAATATTTTGTTAGAGGGTTTAACATCCACCAGAGCAAGAGAGTCCACATTAGTCCAAAACAGATCTAAAGCAGGACCAAGCCTAGGCAACCATCCCCTTTTCTCCTCCAAGCTCAACACCGAATTAAAATCACTAGCTAAGATTCAAGGCAGAAAGGGAGCACAAGACCTAACATACCTGATATGAGCCCAAAGCTGGATTTTACAATAGATGTCAATCAGATCATAAAAATTACTAACCAAAATAGTCTCACCAGATTCCAAAACCGAAGCCACCACAGAAATAACAAACTGGCTTGAAATCCACCAACAAGGAACAACCTTACGAGGATCCCAGAAAAGAGCCAGACCTCCAGAGGTTCACCAAATTTAAGCTTGTCCACATCCTTCTTCCGACTAGCTTTCGAAGAATTGTCAAAATGCCCCTTCATGAGAGGTCATTGTAGCACCCCCAAAGAAGGAGACGATCCCTGACCTTTACCTGAAGAGAACACCGCCTTAGCTAAATCTGCTAAAACAATATCATCCTATACATCTGCAGAGGCCCCAGGAGGCTCAAAAATTCCCTGCTCCAAAGCCAGAGAAATATTTTGAACAACAATTGCCTGCTCCAGCCCTGTATCCAACCCAACATCCATACCAGTGGCTCCAGAAGAAAGCTCAACAGGAATCCCTTCTTCCAGAGACTGATTATTTAGGACCTCAAACCGATTGAAACCTTGATCACTCTGTCTATCCTTATACGCTCGCTTCTGACCCCTCCCTTTAGTTCTCTGCTTAATAGGAAGAAAGCCATCCTTATCAGGCCCACCCTCAACCACAGGCACCTTGCCTTTATCCCCCTTCTCCACCGAAAGCCCAAAAGAAGGAGAAGAGGAAGCCCCTGCCGCTTTGGGAGCCCGAAGACATTGGCGCTAAAGGTGTCCATACTCGTGACAAAAGCGACAATGAAAAGTAAGGGACTCAATCTAACAGTTGAATCCACGAGGCAGAGCCAATACAAATTTCCAAAGAATCTGACAAAGGGTTATTTAAATCAATTTCAACACAAATGCGAGCATAAGAGAATACCTTTTTATCCAAAGTATTTTGAGCAATGGCAACTGGCTTCCCCAACAAAGTAGCAATCCGGTGCTGAATATCCTCCGTCCAAAACTCCAATGGCAACCATGGTAGATGGACCCAAACAGGAACCCATGTAGGAAGACCCTCTGCCGCATTAAAACCTCCATGCTAGGGCTTAATGAATAAGCCAACATGATTGTAAAAATACGACCCTCCCTCAAAAACACAATTACGATATGAGATGCAAGAGAAATCAACCATGAAATAGCCATTCACAACCACCAAAAGATCGAAATCACCTTAAACTTGCCAGGTACGATGGATCCAAGACTCTAGCGTCGAGAGAGGGACGCAAATACCCAAGAACTTACAAGATCAAAAAATGTTGGCTCCAATAAGCTATGTCCTCCTGAACCGATTTGGGAGAAATAACTAGAACATGGCGATCTTGACTCCGCAACATCCTGAGGGTGAGGAATGGGAACATAATGCCCTCTCCGTAACCTCATTTTCGGGAAAATATAGGGGTTGTCCCTAGGAGTCTTCTCCCATGGGGGACATTTCCCAGGATACCCCCTCGTGATGGCTTGCAACCTTAGATGTCATGGGATGTTAGGATTTGCCATAATTTTGAAATCATTAAGAAACACTTTAATAAAGATAAAAAAATACTAATCCTAGCAACTTATTCCAATTTGAAATTTTACTGATTAAAACATCCAAAAATAAATAAAATTGTCATGTTGTGTCAAATGAAAAGGCATTCTTTTTTTTAACCTATTTTTATCTGTTAAATTCAAATTCCATTTTAACTTCATAGTTGCAGCCAATCTAGATTTTGAAAAAACTATTTTGATTGACCTAACATTCATGATTTGGTTGAGGTTGAATTAGCAATTATTAGTTGTTCTCGTCTTAAATTGTTTTGCTCTGTCAAATGAAAAATCAGTATTTTTTTAGTGAATTTTTTTCTATTATAGATTCAAAATAGTAAAGTTCCATTTTTACTTTTAGTTTGTAATCAATTTGGATTTTGAATTAGCCATTTTGATTTATCAAATGTTTGTGATTTTACAATTGACATTTAATTAGCAATTTTGAGTTATGTTTTCAATTCTATATTTAATTTTGTGCAATTTGTTACATGTCTTTTGTCTTTTGCTCTCTCAATCTGTAACTTTGGTTTTGCTTTATCGAATACAAAAATGCATAATTGTACCACTATAATCTTTCAAGACAATATGCTTTGTCAAAGTTTAATTTTGAAATCTATTAATATTCCGCAATATTTGAAATCAATATGCTTTATCAAAATTAAAATACTATAATTAACAAAACTTACATTTAATTTTTATATCTAAAATACTATAAACCTAGCCACTTGTTATAAGTGTTGTATTTTCTATTGTTTTTATTTACTAAAAATAGGTCATGTTTACAATAATTGATTGATTTATTTAATTTAATCAAAGGGTAAACGTTTTTGATCTGGAACTATGAATCAGTGAAGTCACAAATGGGGGACCTCACCCCAACATAAACACTCAATAATAACACCCCAATGGGGTTTGAACTTTGGTGACAAGAACAAAAAATAACTCTTTTAAATCTTTGCATCCTATTGCCAATTAGTTGGTAATGGAGGATTTTAATACGCCCTTGCATGATGCTGATAAGTTGGGCGGATAACAGATTATGGATGATAATAGATATGATCTCATCAATCTCATTAATGACAATTCTCTTCTTGATTTGGATCTTAAAGGGTCCTCTTTCACTTGGTCTAACTGATGTGTGGGTGATGCTCTTATCCAGGTTAAGCTTGATCTTGCCCTTATATCCCTTGATTGGCTTATTTCTTATTCTTGCTCGTTGTCTTCCCTGACTAGGTTGGGGTCTGATCATTTTCCTCTTTCTTTATTGGTGGATTTGTTGGGGAGGAGAAAAAAATTTCCTTTCAGGTTTGAAAAGATGTGGACTTGTCATCCTGACCTTAAAGATTTGGTTCAAGCCTGGTGGAACATTCAAGTGGATGGTTCAGGTATGCATAGGGTTGCTAAGAAACTTGCTAATGTGAATAACAATGTTAGGAGGTGGAATCGGTCCTCCTTTGGGTGCATTTTTGTTGAGAAGAAAGATGTTAATTGAGAGCTTTTCACTATGCAAAAATCTATTCAAGCTTCTGGTTATGATCAAGCTCTTGCTATGAGGGAGACCATCCTTTTATCCAGATTGCATAATATTCTGGCTAAGGAGGAGGAATTTTGGAAGCATTAGTCTTGAATTATGTGGTTAGTGGGCACAAAAATACGAGGTGCTTCCATCTCTCTGCGTTGAAACACCGGACTTCCAATCGTATTAATTTTATAATTTTCAATAATCAGGTGTTGGATAAGGATGTGGGTCTGCAACAGGCTACATCTTCTTATTTCTCAATTTTTTTTATCTGAGGAAGGGGAGTTGGATTCAGGGAGTCAGAATTATCTTCTTTGGGATATTCCTCATATCATCTTTGATGATCTTAATTGGCAATTGGTTCAGATTCCTTTAAAGAAGGAGATTAAAAGTGTTGTTTTCTCTTTTGAAGGTAAAAGGGCGTCAGGTCCTGATGGTTTCTCGATTTTCTTCTTTCAGTCCTTTTGGGATATTCTTGTGAAGGATGTTGTGGATGCTACTAAGGATTTTTTTGGTAGTGGTAAGATTTTGAAGGAATTAAACTCATCTTTTATTATTCTTGTTCCTAAGAAATTGGGTGCTTCCTCCTTTGATGAATTCCATCCTATTAGTTTGTGCAACTCTATCTATAAGATCTTTTCCAAGGTGTTGGCAATGAAATTGCAAAAGGTTATTCCTCAAATTATTTCTCCCTAGCAAAATGGATTTGTGGCGGGTAAACAAATTCTTGACTTTATCCTTACTGTTCATGAGAATATTCACTCTTTATCTATTAATAAGTGTGTTGGTTTTATCCTGAAGCTGGATCTGCTTAAGGCTTATGATAGAGTTGATTGGGGTTTTTTGTCTAAGATTTTGAAAGCTTTTGGTTTTGGGAAGAAACTGGTGGTTTTGGTGCTTTAGTTGATATTTTCCCCGAGGTTCTTTGTTCTTGTTAATGGGCCCCCCTCTCCTCTCTTTGGTTGCTCGAGGGGGTTGAGACAGGGAGATCCTATCTCTCCCTTTCTGTTTATTATCATTTTTGAATCTCTGGGCCGCCTCATTCAAAGATTTATCAATTCTGGTCAGATGATCGGGTTGTCTCCTTCATCTCATAACCATATTTTCTCCCATCAACAGTTTGTCGATGACACTCTCATGCTTGGGGAATCGTCTATTAAGGAAGCCAAAGCTATTAAACTTATTTTGCAGAAACATGAGGCTACTTCGGGGCAGAAGATTAGCTTACCTAAAAGTGTTATTTTCTTCCTTAACACTCCTGATTACAGGCAACATAGAATTGTGAGGATTTTGCAATGTCAGATTAGTGAGCTTCTAGTGTCTTATTTAGGCCTTCCTCTGTGTTCTAATGTGGTTCCCAAGTCTTTTTGGTGAGGGTTGATCGATAAGTTTAACTCTAAGTTGGCCGGTTGGAAAGGTGCGCTATTAAGTCAAGATGGGAAAGTGCAATTAATTAAATCAACTTTTCAGAATCTCCCGGTTTATGATCTCAACCTATTTTATATGCCGAGGAAATTTGTTGATAAGATGGAAGGAATTCAAGAAAATTTCCTTTGGTCTAGGGTGGAAGAGAAGGAAAGAATTCATCTGGTCTCCTGGGATGATGTTTGTAGGCCTAAAAAGGTGGGTGATCTTGGAATTCATAAAATTAGAGAGTTTAATTTGGCTCTACTTGCTAAGCAATTGTGGAACCTAATTTCTGCTAATAGTGAGTGGACTTGAATTTCTATGGGAAAATATCTTCATGGTGTGGATCAGATAAGGGACTTGCTGTCTAGTGGCTTTTCTCCTCCATTTGGTTTTTCCCTTTGGAACTGTATGGTTAAGGCCAGAAAGATTGTTTCTAAAGGTCTGTTTTGGTAGTTGGGGAATGGTAGGAGAATTCTCTTTTGGGATGATTGTTGGTTTGGCAATAGGGTGGTCAAAGATGAGCCTTGGGCCCTTCCTTTTATGAATATTTGTATTCAAAGGTTTGGCAGATTTGTTGCTAACTATATGGATGGATTGCAATGGAAAAGATTGCATGAGATGGATCTGAGTTTGGAGGGTCTCTTTAATGCTCTTTCCTCCATTCATATTCCTTCTTATGCCCCTGGTGATAAGATTATGTGGAGGCATTCTTCTAACGGTAAATTTCCTATGTTTTCGGCCTTTGCTCTTCAAGTTTCTTTTGTTGGCCCTGTCCCTTTTTGGGCCTCCTTGTGGTTCCCTAAACTTATTCCCAAGTTGAATCTTTTTTTCTAGATTTTTTGCCAGAATAAGGTTTTAACTACTGATAATCTTGTCAAGAGAGGTTTTACGCTACCTAACAAATGATTTCTATGTGAAGAGTATGCCAAGAATTCCTTTCATCTCTTGATTGAGTGCAGATATGTTAGAGAGGTGTGGGCTCATGTTCTTTCTCTTTGGAATCTTTGCTAGGTGTTTCCTTCCTTGATTGGGGAAGTGTGGTCTCAATGGGTAGGACCTTCCTCTAATCCTGCTTTGCTTTTTCTTTGGTTTCTCTCTCTCTTCCTCATCTTGCTTTGGGTATTTGGCTAGAATGTAACAATAGAATTTTTAGGAGCTTTGTTCTTCCTACTATCTCTACAGCCTTTAAGATTTGTGCTGCTATCAAGGAAAATTTTGTTTCTAAGGTTTCTTTTCATAATGGCTCCAGGATTGCACTTATGCCGAGTGACATTTCTATTGCGCAAAATTGGATGCTATCATGTGATATCTCTCTTCCTTTGACTAGAGGTAAAGCCTCTAGAGATGATGTTGTCTGGAAGGCCCCTCCTGTTGGATGGGTGAAAGTTAATTTTGATGGAGCTGCTAAAGGAAATATGGGACTTGCTAGTTGTGGGGGAGTGTTGAGAAATTCTAATGGTAGATTCGTCTCCGCTGTGGCACTCCCATTGGGAACCCAGACAAACCACTTCACGGAAGCGTTAACTACCTATCATGGCTTGAAGATTGTTCAATCAAAAGGATTTAGAAAGGTCTGGATTGAGGAAGATTTGTTAAATGTTATTAACTTGAGGAAGTCTACTCCCCCTCTTGGAGTGTTGAACCCCTTATTTTGGATGCAATTGAAATTTTGAATTCATTTGATGAATTTTCTATTTCTCATATATTCAAGGAGGGCAATGGTCTTGCAGATGTCTTTGCTAATATTGGTGTTACCAACTATAGGTTTTGGGATGTGGATGATCCCTTTCCTATTGAGGCTCTTGCTTGTCTTAATAATGATTACCAAGAGTGCTAAGGTGGGCGTCGACTTCTTTATGAACTATGTTCACATGTCCCTATTCACGTGGAAAATTATCCTTTGGAGTGATCATGAGATGGATCATACTTGGACTTATGATAACTCGAGTATCCTCTGTCTGGGTTGGCCTTCAAGGTTAATAATGATATTCTGCCACCTTGTCTTTTTCACACAGATTGTGGGTATTTCCTTGCCTTTGTTCTCGAGGCTTCTTCTAATTATCTGCAGAGTCCTCAAGCTCTTGGGTTTTGTTAAGTCTATGATCATGGGTGGAGATAGAAACAAGGCTGAGCCATTTTCCTGTGATACCTTGAAATCTAAAAAAAAAGTGTGGGAAAGGTTGCAGAGGGCTGGGATAACGCCATATTTCGAGCGGCTCCATGTGAACGATCTGAAGGCTACGAAGTTGTTTGTCAAGGGATGGCATAATAAAGTTTTGAAGTTGGGTGGTACTGAATTTGATGCTAATGAAGACTTCATGGAGAGCATTACTGGTCTTTCTACCAAGGGAAAAAAGGTGTATAGAGATAAGGAGTCCAATGCTACATTACAGATCTTCTTCAAAGGGGATGAAGAAATGAAGCTTGTGGGCTAAAAGTGGTGGCTACTTGTGTAGCTCCATCAAAGCTCTATGGGGAGATGTTGCTAAAGAATTGATGAGGTATATAACCTTAGAAGGTCAGTTCTCTGCTATTAATGGTTATCACTTTGTTCTTCTGAATCATTTTAGACATAAGAAGAAATTTTCTTTTCCTTTCTATCTTTTGGCTTCTTTGGAAAATGGAATCAAGGATCACAGGAGAAATCCTAAAAATCCTATTCTACATGTTGGTTTAATTCTCCTAATTCTGGATTATGCCAAGTCTTATGTGGTTCCTAAGTAGCCTGAGAGGGTTCCTAAAGGTAAGCAAAAGAAATTGGCTTTGGAGTATGAGACTGTGTCGGAGGAGGAACCTATGAATACTCTGAAAGGGAAAAAGAAGAAAGTGGTTTTGGAGGAAGAGTCTAGGTCGAAAGAGGATGAGGATTATGAATCTGAGTCTGAGGCTTCTATGGAAGTTTATTTGCAGCCCCTTGCTCCTAGTAAGAGTGAGAAAAAAGGTAAAACTGCCCCCGCTTCGACAAAGTATGAAACTTGTAGTGAGGAGGGGGTTAGTGACAAACCTTGTAAAACTGGAATAGGTGCTCCTTCAACCCTCTTGAAATATTTGCAAGATGTTGCTGAGGATAAGACTCCTACACCCCTTGTTTTGGGGTCTAAGAGAAAAAAGGGTTTGAAGGATGGTAGTAAAAAGAAGATGGTGAAGCGAACTGGTAGCCCTATGTAGGAGGTGTTTTTTGATTCTCCTCCTAATGTTGTTGGTGGGAAAGATGCTATGGATACCCCTGATGAGGGGAAGAAGGAGAATAGAAGGAGGATGTTTGTGGATGAAATAGAGAACTCTCTTCATAAAGTACAGATGTTGGTGGTTGGAGCTAAAGGGAAAGAGGTATTTGAGTGACAAGAAATGAATAGTATTTCCCAGGAGGGTGAAACAGAGGATATGGATGTGTTTAATTTTAATCGGGAGGATCTACCTAATGTTTTGGGTTTGGCAAAGGAGGGTACTATTTCCCTGTTTAGATTGTTCAAATGGGCCTTCCATGAGCTCAATATGACCAATGTGAAGGTTCGAGGGGCTGTGAGCAAAGCTGGGGAAACTTTGCAGTCTTCTCTATAGACTCAAGTTGAACATCTGTTTGATGCTTTAAAGATTGTTGCAGAGGAGATGCTTAAGCTGAAGAATATCTTTGAACAAAGAATTGTGACTTTGGAAGAGCAGATGAAACAGGTTAACATGAAGTTAGATAAGGTTATTGAAGTGACCAAATATGCTATGAGGAATGAAGCAAAGGGCCTTGCTACCCTTAATGAGAAGGCTAGGAATTGGATGGAGGAAGCTCCTGGTGATAAGGAAGCTGTTAGGGATAGGCAGGCGATGGAGGAAGCTTTGGTTGATAAGGCTATTGATGGGATGGCTGCTGGTTCACATGATGTTTTGATTAAAGAGGTAAATATTTCTGGGCCTAGTGCTAGGACTCTTAACAAGACTAAGCTGCAAGCTAGGATCCCTGTTAAAGAGTTTTCTGAAGTTATGGATGTGCATTAGAAGATAATCGAAAGTGACATGGAAGCTCCCAATATTCTGAAGAATATGTAGGTTTTTGTTTTTGTTCCTCCTTTTTGGCAGTTGTTTTGTTGATGTTTTGTTGTGTGTTTGTTGTTTGTTTCTTTGTGTGGTTATCTTTTGAAACAAATTTCCTTTTTGTAAAGGGTTTCGAGGCCCCTTCAAAACTTTCTTTACCTCTAATCAAAATCATATTGCTATATGTACATCTAGATGCTTTTTTTCTTTTTATTGTGCTGCTACTTTGACTTCTTCAACATTCAAAATTTCAAATCCATGTTATTCTTCCTTACATCTTTGACCACACTTGTCTCACTTAACTTTCAACTTTATTAATGTTTTTTCTTGACACAATACTTAGAACTTAAAATGAGAGTTGAAGTATAGTACTACATAAATTTATAGGGATATTAGGCCCTTAGTATCTACCACCTCATCTTGAGGTGAATTACACATCACTCTCAATGGTTCTTCTATCTATAATCATGCAATAGAAAAATATCACAAATGAAAGAAAAATGTTCTTAATATTAAAATTTTCTCTTAATGTGTTGATTGCATGCCATTTTTCTACGTTGAAAGGTTGGAAGGACCTATTGTCGCATCCTGTGGTCAAAGACAAGGAACATGACAAAGACAGTGAGATAAGGCATGAGTATAACATTACCTATCAACCATTAAATATAGAGGGAAGGCATGGATATAATTGATTAGATTTGAGGCAAGTTGCAAAGGAATTTTTGGAGGGTAGACAACAGAGAACATATGATAGCGGGTCAACTTGTGTATGTCATTTGTTATGCAAATTTTTTAATATGTTTAATCTATGTTTTAATTTTTTAATATATTACTAATATTATTTTTTACTTTATAAAAATATATCTTTAAGAACTATTTATATATTTTTTAATAATGTTATTAATACAAAAAATTAAAATAATTTATATTCTTAATTAAAAATTTATAATTTTATATTAAAATTAATTTCATGATACTGAAAATGACCATATTATAATGTAGGTAATTTGATTTCCTCATAGTAAAGTTCTTTTCCATTAAGCAAGGAATGTGCTTTATAATTACTTCGCTGAAATAAAAATCTTATGTCAATATTATTAAATATAAAAAATCTATATGCATATTAATATTAGTATTAACTTGTACATGCATGAACCATTTGTATTAATGTTAGTGTTAATATAAATTGTAGTTATATTCACTTTTAAGTGTTTTATCACTTATATATGTATTAATAATGTAGTTAATAATTATATTAACTCCTTTATTTGACTTGTAAGTTACCAAGAATTTTATTTCATTTAATTGTGCTATTTAAATTTGTAGTTATAAACTAGAATGGCCTAGTACTTTTAATATTCCCTGCCATCATGAACGTTCTAGAGCATTATGAATTGACTTCAAAATTTCTATCTAGATTTTTGATATGTTATCTTTATCATTATAGAGCTAGCACATTAAGTGGCTGGTGAAGAACCATTACCTAAAGAAGATCCTACAAATCCAATTTTTAACCCAATCATTGAGCCCTCCCGACTTGATAGCTATCTTATAGTCAATCAAGTTGCTAATTATTGTGATCAAATTAAGGGGTATGCATCCTTTTGTCTGACATGCTTATTAAGAAAATTTGATAACCATGACTATCTAGAATGAATCAATCATTTTGTGTTTTCAAATTTTCAACAAATCAATTTGATTTCTATGATTGAAATAAATGGTATTTTGCACTATAATGGAATGCATTTTCTTTAAGACATGGACTTCCTAGTAGAGAGTATAATGTTAAGTAGAACTCATCCATAATGTTTGGCATTTTTCTTCCTAAGGTTTTGAATTTGCATTTTGTGTAAATTTGTAGGTTTTCTGGACATAGTTTCTGCACTGTATTTAATGGATGTAGTTCATGAGAGTTGAGGATTATTAGTGAGCATTTCTAGATTTGATGCAATTTTTGAATTTGACTTGATGGTGTGAGGTTTTTCTTACATATACCCTGCTACGTCTTATTTATTTATGATTTGCAAACAAAAATTCTATGAGTGTAGGGGAGATGATCCAGTAGTTGAGCACCCTAACTTTGTGCTTTTAATTATCCTACATGGAAATTTCAAATCACTCCCAATTTTTTACAGCAACTTACTTGACAAGTCCCATGCTTATAACTAAGGTTTCAGGGCCACATCATCAAATATGATGCCACATCAACATGCTTTTTGTCAAGGTGTCCAAAAAGGCCCAAAAAAAAGTGAGACCAATACTTGTGCATTCGCATCATGTTTTATTTAGTGTTGATGTGGCATCACATGATTGGTTGCTTTTTAGATCAAAGGAATACAATTTGTTTAATTATGGGTAGTCATTATCAATATTAACAACTTTAAAGTCACAACTATTGGTCTAATATTGATAAAATATTGGGCATTATATAAACAAATACTATCACAACTATTGAAACATGCTCAAGTATTGGGTCCTCTCCCCTATATTGAGAATAAAGGTTTAATTTGATATCAATAGCAGTATAAGATACTGAATTTGTAATGTGTGTTTGTTCGAGATAAGACCTTGCACACAAACTCATAACATTATCGTATGCATGAGATTTTGAACCAAAAGTCAAACCATTATGGTGGAACAATGCATATTACTATGATTTTCATAAAAACAAAGGTCATAAAATAAATGATTATATGCAATTAAAATATTTGGTGCAAGACTTGATAGATAGAGGTGACATATTGATAGAAGCACATAAAAAAAATGATGATCATGGAGCATTTAAAAAACCTCTACCCAACTATGAAAAAGGAGAAAATTCTTCGACAAACAACAAAGCCTGGAAAAATGTGAATTATGTCTGTGATACTACCATTCTTCACATTTCTGCAGTTGATAATCAAATCAATGTCATCAAATTCAAGGATAAACAAGACGACCTACTTGTCAACGTGACCACAAGAGGGCAGTCCAAGTTCATATTGAAAGGAAATATGTCTAAAACACCCACCGCTTCTTCAAATTGATACAATATAGTGGATCAATTTCAAAAGATTCCAACGCAGATATCCATACTGGAACTTCTTAAAATTTCACCAGCCCATAAGGATATTCTGGAAAAAGATTTAGTGGACACCACAGTACCAACCAATTTGGAAGTTTGTCAATTCCAAGCCATGGTGGGACATTTGACTGCACCCCATTGTTTATCATTCTCAAAAAATGATGATGTCTCCCTCACTCATCCACACAACGCTCCACTCCATATTGAGGTTTTAATGCATAAACATTGGGTCAAACACGTTTTAATAGATGGAGGAGCCGGGCTAAATATATGTACTTTAAAGATTATCTATTCATTGGGATTTTCAGAAAATGCAATAGATTCCAGAAGAAAGATCACCATAAAAGCTAATGATGATGAAGAAATATCCTCTCAAGGACTGATAGTATTTCCAATTCAAGTGGGACCAGTTCAAAAGGATATAATTTTCCAAGTTTTAGACAAGGACTTGACCTACAACATACTCTTGGGTTCACTTTGGATCCATGAAATGCAAGTAGTGCCATCAACATACCATCAATGCTTGAAATTCTCGTACAATGTACAAGAGATCACAATTTCAGCAGATTCTAATAATCCCCAATACTGCAATACTCTCAAGACAGTCCAAGATGTCTTTGTACCACACAACAAAGAATTTCTCACTTCTACTTTCTCAAGAAATGAAAGCCAACGTCCTTCTATTTTCTCAATTGATGAAAGCCTTGAACTCAATTATTTTTTAAAACAGTTTGAGAAAAAAGGTTCAGTTGAAAGATAAAGGCATGGGTGAATATTCTTTTAAGTAGTCCTTATGTCTCTCACAACTACTACCTTCTCAAAAATCATATGGACAACCATCAACATCTAACCAACAATCTTCACAACGCATCACTATCTTTGATGGTAAATTTGTAAAAGCAGGTACTCTAGCTGATGAATCTGAAGATAAAGACATTTTAAATTGGCTTTACAAAGATGAAGAATCCCAAGTAGCAACCTCCAATATATCGACATAGCAATATGGTAAAGGGTCTAAAATCTTATAAAAGATGGGATATCAAGGAAAAGGTCCTATTGGCAAATGAAAAGAAGGCATTGTGGAACCAATCCAACCTATCTCAATTAATGCAAAAGACAAGACAGAATTAGGATACAAAGAGGAGACAAAAGAAGAAGCCATTTAGAAGGTTTGTGAACAAATCCTCCAGCTACAAGCTAGTTCTGAAATAGACTCAAATGAATATGAATGGGATTCACTATCTGAAGAATCTTGTCAAGACAAGGAAATCGATGTGATAAAGAGGTATGCACCCATACGTATGGAGGGACAAAGCTCAGGGTCTAGACCATTTGAATTTGGATCACTACATCTCGATGGCTCTAGTGAAGACGATCATACATTGAGCGAGATAGATGATTTATAGGAGAGTAACATTATAGACCTTGACATTGCTAGCAAACAACTCGAAGACATTTCCATCATGACCCTCACCACTTTTAATCTTAACCAATCCGATGATTCCTTACCTTTGATACATCTCGAACTCATTGACTGGGAATAAACTGAGCCTCTTGATATTCCTATCTTTTGAGATGATAATGCCATTGTCAATTTCCTTTGTTCTGAAAATCGAGAATCAAGTTCCACCAATGAATTTCATAGTGAAGCTTCAAACTAGGGGAGTGCCAAGTCTCTTAGCTACAAAATAAAGAATACAAAAAATTGATCTAATGGTGAAAAGCATGTAATGGCGGTATTAGATCATGAAAAAGTAAAAAGAAATAGTGTATTCAATGGTGAAAACCTCTCTGAGACACTGAAGGATGGGAGATTTGACACTCTTCCTGAGAATTATCAAGAAAGATCTTCAGTATTGGTTGAGCCTACACAATCCATAAACATTAGTACTATAGAAACAACAAAGATTATACACCTAGAAACATCAATGATAGAGCAAGAAAAGCCAAATTTCACCAAATTCTTTGAAGAAAGACAATTCAATTTTGCTTGGTCTTATGCTGATATGCCAGGAATAGATCCAGATCTAATAATGCATCATTTATCCATAACACCTAGAGCGAAGCCAGTAAAGAAGAAATTGAAAAAAATGCATCCACACATTGCTCTACTAGTGAAAGTAAAATTATAAAAATTATTAGATGTGGGGTTCATCTGACCAATCGACTATGCATAATGGATTTCAAAAATTGTACCAGTCTCCAAACTAGACAACAACATCAAAATATGCATAAATTTTAGGGATCTTAACAATGCTTGTCTAAAGGATGACTTTCATTTGCCCAACATAGACATCATTGTGGATTTAACAGCAGGACATGCTATGCTAGCACTCATGGATGGTTTTTTAGGCTATAATTAGATCAAGACAAAACAAATTTCACATGCCCATGGGGTACATTTTGTTGGAATGTCATGCCTTTTGGATTAAAGAATGCAGGAGCCACCTATCAGCGTGTAATGACAACATTCTTTCATGACATGATGTAAAAATTCATGGAAGACTATGTGGATGACCTATTAGCAAAATCATTCACTAGGGAAGGACATCTAGAAATCTTTGATAAACTCTTTAACCGATTAGAAAAGTTCAATGTGCGATTAAATCCAAAGAAGTGTGTATTCAGAGTAACATCAACAAAACTCTTAGGATACATAGTCTCAGCTAAAGGCATCGAAGTAGATCCAAAAAAAGTCAAAGAAATAATGGAAATACCACCTTTTAAGAACATTAGCCAACTAAGATCTCTACAAGGAATATTCTAATCCATCAGAAGATTCATCGCACAACTGGCAAACAAGTCTCATCCTTTTACTCACTTGTTATACAAGAATGTTTCTTTCAGATGGGATGAAAGATATGAAGCTTATTTTAATCAATTGAAACAATACCTGATGAATCCACCTGTATTGGTACCAACAATAGAGGGAAAACCACTTCTACTCTACATAGCAACTACTGAGGTATCTTTGGTAGCTTTGCTAGCACAAGAAGACTCTAGAGGAAAAGAAAAGGACATCTACTACATCAGCAGAACACTGAGTGGTTATGAACTTAACTATACATTCATTGAAAAAGCTTATTTGGTTGTGGTGTTTTCTACTCAAAAATTACGACACTACATGTTAACACATACCATCAAACTCATAGCCAAGATAGATCCATTAAAATATCTACCTAGCAAAGCCACTCTAACAAAAAGATTAGCAAAGCCACTCTAACAAAAAGTTAAGTTCTCTAAGCCTTCTCTTGACATGACTCTCCACTCCCACAAGAGTAGCTCAAAATGTAAATCTTGATGGCTCTTGGTTGAGGGTTGGTTTTTGGCTGGCTACAGGCTGTTCTTTTTGCAACTTTGTTTTAGGTTATGGGAGCCTATTTTAAAAAATAACCCATGTTCTTTGGCTTTGGGTGCCTTTCTTACCCATGGTTGTCTGTGATTTCATGGTCCTTATGTTAGGACAACTTTTTGGTTGAGGGTTCCAAGGTATGTGTAGGATCATCATGGAAAAAACAGGTCCTTAAGTGGCAATAAAATTCAGAAAATCAGAGTTAGGAAACTTGACGTAAAAAAATGAATAAGTTATCTATATTGTTTCAAAAATATGTAAGAATAGAATTTGTAGAAAATTGAATGTAGTTTCTAAATTACTAAGTTTATTTTAAAAAAAAAAATCTATTTGGTGAAAATTTGAAATTTCAATGCAGTAGTACTTAAATTTCAGGGAAAAAATAACAAGTAGGTGTCTGTCTGACCACCCTAACCACAATAAAATGATAATATTTTGGATATAAGTAGGGGACTCATGTCCCGATGTGATGCATATTTTTTTGTAATTTTTTTCCAAGTAAATAATTAATTATGATTTTTTTATTACAAATTTTTAAAAATATAAAAACTCGTATGTCTAACCACCTTAACTTGGTCAAAACTTCATGAAATATAATATTTTTTTTAATCCTATAGTATACGAAACATAGAATGTGACACATGTTTCAGATTCAAAAAATGTGATACCGTTTGAAAATTATAGATGTTTTTCAATCAACCTATCAATTAGGACTTTAGTCATAATTCAAATAGAAAATAAATAATAATTATTTATTAAATTCAAAGTAAAGCATAACTTATATTGGTGGAAAGTTGAGAATCTCCTTTAAAAACCCTTTTCGTTTCATCAATTTTGGGTAAAAAAAAAAGTCGTCAGCCACATGGGCCATCATATCACTTAGATATCGCCACTTTTTGGCTCATCATGATCCTGCACATACCCTCCAAATCAATTCAAAATTTGATTGTATAGGGTTTTGGGTCCCTTCAAAACCTCTTTTTTACCTTAATCAAAAATAGAAAGATTAGGAAAGTGGGTGATGATATTGAGTGAACTTGACATTCAATATGTAGATAGAAGAGCAATCAAGGGCCAAGTAATAGCAGATTAGTTAGCTGAAGCACCATTGCAAGATGACCATCCTATGCAAATTGAATTCCTAGATGTAGATGTCCTCACAATGACAGTACAATATTGGATATTATACTTTGATGGGTCTTACACTCAACATGGATCGGGTGCTGGAATCCTATTTGTTACTCCTCAAGGACACACTATCCCAAAATCTTATAGGTTGGTGTTTCCTTGCACAAACAACATGAATGAATATGAAGCACTAATTATTGGTATCAAGGTAGCAGTGGAATGGAAAATCATAGAATTACCAGTTTATGGAGACTCCCAATTAGTCATTAATCAGGTTAATGATGACTATCAAACAAAAGATGACAAGTTGATACCATATTTAAGAGAATGATAGATGACTTCACGAAATATTTTGTTGAAGTCAAGTTTGAACAAATTCCAAGAGTAGACAACAAAGTTGCAGATGCCATGGCAACCATTGCTTCTCTTTTACAAATACCAGAAAAATGAAGTCGTTATGAATTCATGGTGGAACAATTGTTTACTCCCACATATGACAATCCTGAATCCCAAGTCGTGTGCCATCTAGTTGATGTTGATTCTTCAATCTATGGGAAGATTTATACCTATCTGAGAGACAATACCCTCCCACCTGATCTATCCCGGAAGCAAAAACACAACTTTATTCGTCAAGCAGCCTGATACACCCTAATAGATGATACACTTTATCGACGAGGTCTCGATGGTACTCTCCTCTGATGTCTTGAATGTGATGAATTTGAAACTACCTTACGAGAAGTTCATGAAGGTATTTTTGGTACTCATTCAAGTGGTCTTACTCTAGCTAAGAAACTCCTACGCTTGGGATATTATTGGCTAAACATAGAGAAATAATCTTTTCAATTTGTTAAGAAGTGCAGGAAGTGTCAAGTTCATGGAAATCTCATACATGCACTGGCATAAGAGTTGCAACCATTCACATCAACTTGGCCTTTCTATCAATGGGGACTTGATCTTGTGGGTAAGATTCATCCATCTTCCTCTAATGGACATAAATCCATAATCACAACCATTGAGTATTTCACAAAGTGGATTGAAGTTGTCCAATTAACCAAAATGACTGGTAAACAAATTGCCTCCTTCATCTTGAACTGCATCGTTTGTCGGTATGGCATCCCTAGCTCCATTGTCATTGACAATGGTAGACCCTTCAAAAATCAAGATGTGCAAGAACTTTGTGAAAAATTCCATATCCAACACTGATTTTCCATGCCCTATTACCCTCAAGGGAATGGCCAAGCGAAAGCCTAAAATAAGACCATTTTGAAAATCTTAAAGAAAATTGTCAAACGATGCTGGACGTGACTGACATATCCAACTAAACGTTTCCTTGTGGGCATACCATAGTAGCATCCACACCCCTACATGAGCCACACCATATGCCCTTGTCATAGGACGTGATCTACAAAGTATCATTGATGACATTCCTGATTTACATAGGAAAAGGATTAACTCTTGTCTATTTTACGCAAGCAATACTCAGAGTCATCTCGGTTCAATTATACCTAGATGCTTGTATTACCTTGCAATATCAAATATCCATGAAAGTTGTACTCAGGTCATCATGGTTTAATTATACCATCGGTGTTTGTACTAACTTTCAAGATATAAAAATCTCAATGATGATAACAAGCACAACAAATCTGCTGACAAGATGACAACAATTCATAATTAGATTTGCATCCATATTAGTTTTTGCATGTGCATTTTAGGTTTTCCAAGGCTAAAAAATTTCAAAATGATTTTATCTCTCTCATTAAAGGATTGAGTACATTTGACATAAACAAAACAAAAAGATCATTCACATTTAGTTGCATAATCATTATCATATCATACATACATTAGAAAGTATTATCATAGGCCATGCATCCATGCATTAGATCATATATTTGTATTAGAAAACTATAAAAATAAAGTGCATAACATCTTATCTGCATGATCCAATCCATCTCATATATCATAAGGCATCATTCATAGGCCATATAGAATCATAATCCATACATCATCATTTCATCATTGCACTCATACACAACCATAGCATAATCATATATACATCACATAGCATATGAAGCAGAAATCAAATGCATTCATCATAGGCATCCATCATAAAAGCATGTAGACAACACATAAATCAATAATCTCCACTGCATCTCATATAATCTCAAAATAATCAATGTCAACTGTACAATGATATCACAAAATGTGGAGAGATACATCAACAAAATGGTAAGAAATCATGAAGTCCCCAACTGAATAAGTGAATACACCAAATGTCAGTACATCAAATATGAGCACAAAAGCTACGTGGTGCTCTCCCTAGATGCTGTAGGCCTTGTTGTGCCTATTGCTGCACCACTAGATGTACCTGTATCTGGATCTCTTCCTACTAGATCTCTGAGAGGTGGCCCAGTCACACCCCTGCTCGTAGTCCGTGATTGACTCCGACTTGACCTAGCACTGAGAGACTGTGCATAGCTAGGGACACGTCACTCTATAGGAACCACCTGATAATAATGTGATATATAATACTCTACATCTCGAGCTAAATGGTCAACCTCTCTAAGCATATCCCCTATGGTAGTCTCCTTGGAAACTCTTTGCAATCTCTTAGGTAGGGCCTCTACATTCTCACACCTCTATCTCGTGGCATCTCTCTCTGTTGTCAGAGAGGCAATCTACTCCTATGCTTGCGTTAGCTATCCCTGTAAACCCTCCACCTGTAACTATAAGGAATCTATCAGTGCCTACTGTTGATGGGAAGGCACACGAATCTGAATCTGGGATGGTCCTGTCTGCTATTGTCCCGAGGGAACCATAGATCTCCTCCTCTGGGGTACTCTGAAATCCAATATTTGTCTACCACTTGCATCCCCACCACCTCCATCTCCACCATCTCCATCATCCCCTCCATCCCCAACATCTCCCTCCCCATCATCTCCATCTCCCCCACCCCTCCTCCATCTCGGTGCTAGCGATCTCTCATCATCATAAAATGCCGGTAATGGCTCATCAAGACTGGATATTCTTGGTACAACATGTGAGAAAAAATGCTCAGTATACTCATTTGTCATCACACCAGCCACGATCTCTGGATAGTAATCCCATACCTATGCTTGCAATCCAAAATACTCCTCGCAAGCTGCATCATAAGATATGGTGGGTCCCCACTCTAGAATATCCTGCTATCTCTAGGCATATAATGACACTCCCTGGGGCATCCCCTAAACTCGGCCATATTGACGAAGCACCCTCATGAACATGAATCTCTTAATAATAAATTTGGTCCATCCAATCAAATATCTCGAAGTGCAAACATATGGCATCTCTAGCTCATCCTCGAGCCACTGCTCACAATCCAAGTATGGTCGCCATATAACTACCTCCAAATCATCAAGCACTCGCTGCCAATACTCCAATTTTCTCAGCTTGCATTGGACATGAATACTTGTGTACCCAAAAACATATGGCCTACCAACTGGACGATCTCTCTCCCCCAAAGAATGAGTAACCGTCCTAATCCTAAATTTGAAGCAGTGTCACTCCAGTTGATAAAATCATGGCTCCGATATACACCACCTAATGTAAATCATGATATAAATGTGCTAACATACAAGAACCCCATGCATATTGGATCCCTTGAGTCATCATCCTCTCCAATATCCTGCCCCAACCAATGGACAGTCCCTTCGACCTATGGTTGGTACATAAGAAACCTCCAACAAACCCCACTAAAATAGATGGTAATGGCTCATAAGAATCCACCATATCCTACCACGAGAAATCGTAACCACTAATCCCATCATCATCAAAGATCCTCCTCAGCACCTCGGTACCTCCCTACTCTATATGATTGAATATACAACTAACTCTTGAACCACGAGAATACCCAATATTCGGTACACATCCTCCGAGGTAACCGTCATCTCATTAGTAGCCAGATGGAACGTGTTGTGGTCGCTATGCCATCTCTCAGCTAATGCAGTCAATAGTCCCTTATTTATCCTATACTAGGGCATATCAAGCAAGGAAGATAAACCACATTGCTCCATGACATCCAAATCCGCTTGCAACCAAACACGAAATCATACCCCAAGTCTTTGGGTAGCGCTCCTGAGACTGAAGAACTCTTAAGTTCTCCTATAATCATGACGTATCACAAATCAACATTTTATCAATCAACCTATCAATCAATCTAATCAACTCAAATGAGATTTAAATCAAATCTCGTAGAGCATCTATCATCGACTCTCATCCATCATGAGGTCAATCATTATCTATCTATCATCGAATCTCATCCATCACGAGGTCGATCATCATCTATCCTATCAAACATCATCAAAACAACATTTGACTTGATCATCAAGCATCAAAAAGTAAGGAGAAAAATCAACATTTCATCAATTTTGGTGTCAATGCGCCAAAACAAAGCGTCTATGCACTCGAACAATGGATGCACTATAAAAATCCATCAATGCATCGAAACAAAGCATTTATACGCCAAAATCTTATATGCACTAAAACAATCATCAAATGCGCCAAAACAGAGCATAAATGCGCTAAAACCCTAAATGCACTAGAACATTCAGTTAATGTGTTATATCGAGTCACAAATGTGCTAAAATTCCTAGATGTGCTACAACAAGAAGCATATGCGCTAAAATGTCCTATAACAGATTTTAAGAACATGAAAACACGTGAAAAACAAATTCAAATTTCAAAAGGCAGTTTCTTGAGGTACATACCAGAGGTCCATACACGACAGGGCGGTGGTGTCATCGAACTCGCTTGAATCGATGGGTGTGGTAAGGGATCACCATTTTGCTAAATCACTCAATTAGCTCAATCTCTCAATTACAAATGAATTCAAATGAACTCCTTTTTCACCTTTTTACCTTTCAAGGGGTAAATGGAGGGTATTTAAGTGGGATTGTTTTTATTTTCAAAAAGGGCATCAGTCAATCAATTGACAGGGCCATTCTTCTTTATTGAGAGATAAATCGTTGTAAAATCTTGAAAATTTGAAAATCCTCATAAAATCATAAAAAATTCAAAAAATTCAAAAAAATCCTAAAAATTTCCTCGATTTATCTCCCGAGGGGGCATACACGCATCATCACTAGAAAATTAGCGTATGAGGCATATTGATTTTTTTATCAGCACTATTGAAAATTTTTTCTTTGAAACAATGTGTCGCAAACATATGAAAATTAGTAGGTTAGTTACTTACCTATATATTTGTGCAAACAATTTCTATCATTTTCAACCAATTGAAGATTTTCCAAAATTACGTTGCCCAAAGACATCTTGGAGGTGAGGAATGGGAACATAACGCCCCCTCCCCAACCTCATTGTTGGGAAAACCTAGGGGTTGTCCCTGGGAGTCTTCTCCCATATGGGGGACATTTCCCAAGATACTCCCCTTGTGATATAGCTTGCAACCTCAGATGTCATGGGATGTCAGGATTTTCCATAGTTTTGAAAACATTAAGAAACACTTTATAGAGACAAAAATACTAATCCTAGCAACATATTTCAATTTGAAAATTTGTTGATTAAAATATCCAAAAAGTAAAAAATTGTTGTGTTGTGTCAAATGAAAAGACATTCTTTTTATTAGCCTATTTTTATCTATTAAATTCAAATTCCATTTTAAATTCTAGTTTGCAGCCAATCTAGATTTTGAATAAACTATTTTGATTGATCTAACAGTCATGATTTGGTTGAGGTTGAATTAGCGATTATTAGTTGTACTTGTATTAAATTGTTGTGTTCTGTCAAATGAAAAATAGATATTTTTTTGTGAATTTTTTTCTATTATAGATTCAAAATAATAAAGTTCCATTTTTACTTTTAGTTTGCAATCAATCTGATTTTGAATAAACCATTTTGATTTATCAAATGTTTGTGATTTGACAACTGGCATTTAATTAGCAATTTTCAGTTATGTTTTCAATTCTATATTTAATTTTGTGCAATTTGTTACATGCCTTTTGTCTTTTGCTCTCTCAATATGTAACTTTGGTTTTGCTTTATCCAATACAAAAATGCATAATTGTACCACTATAATCTTTCAAGACAATGTGCTTTATCAAAGTTTAATTTTGAAATCTATTAATATTCTTGCAATATTTGAAATCAATATGCTTTAGCAAAACTAAAATACTATAATTAACAAAACTTACTTTTAATTTTTATAAATCTAATATACTATAAACCTAGCCACTTGTTATAAGTGTTGTATTTTTTATTGTTTTTATTTACTAAAAATAGGTCATGTTTACAATAATTGATTTATTTATTTAATTTAATCAAAGGGTAAACTTTTTTGATCTGAAACTATGAACCAATGAAGTCACAAATGGGGGACCTCACCCCAACATAAACACTCAATAATAACACCCCAATGATGTTTGAATTTTGGTGACAAGAACAACACCACTTTTAAACATCACACCAAGGATATAAGAAAACAATTGTATTAATTAATATTTGTTAATTTTTTCAATTAAATTTTCTATTATAATACAATGACATAGACTAATCACTACATGCTCTTATCCCCATTTAAATTATAAATTTTGGAATTACTTTTTTCAAAAAAATCTTTAGATTAAAAAAAATAAAATAACAAAAGAAAATGACTTTTATGTCACTTTTCATTGTCCCACAAACTCGTTCACAAAATTATTCAGAATTTGATGGAGAGTAGTGGTTCATACTTCATAGTTTGTAAACTTTATCTTTGTAATGTTTTTGGTGGTCTAACAACAAGAGTTATACTCAACTATATAGAAAGTAAGTGAAGAGAGGGCATTATAGTGCATAGTGAAGGACGAAGGACAAATGGTTCCCCCTTTGCACGCAGTAATCGTGTCATTGCCTGCACAAGGCCATGTCAAACCCCTGATGAATCTTGCAGAGCTGCTGGCCATGCGAGGCTTTTTCATAACCTTCGTTACAACTGAATGGATGGACCAGCGCCTCTTAAAAGCAGCTTCCAAAGATGCAACTGCACGTGAGCGTGAAGTTCAGGAAAGGGGTTTAAATTTTCGGTTTTTAACTATCCCAGACGGCTTACCGCCAGAACATGGCCGAACTTCTGAGACTGAGGAGTTTTTGCTTGTACTGCAAAGTTTGGGACCTGCTTTGGAAAGTGTGTTAACTGCAGCGGATAAATCTGTACCGCCAATCACTTGCATTGTTTCAGATAGCCATTTATCCTGCACAGCAGATGTGGCTAAAAACCTTGGGGTGCCCAGAATTCTGTTTTGGATTAATTGTACTGCATATGCAATTATTCAGACGCACGCTAACTTTCTTCTTCCTCAGGGCCATATTCCTGTCAGAGGTATTTATCCTACAATTTTTTCTTTTTAGTACTATTGAAGTTGGAGAGGTTTGAATAGATTTGTTAAAATATATTATTTAAGATAGATGTATTTTTGTATGATAAGTATAATTTTATGTGACAAATGTTTAGGGATCGTGATTAATTAGTGCTTATATTTTGGACCCTTGCATATAAATGTTTTTTTAAACTGGATAAAAAGCTTAATAAAGATTACAGAGATAAAAAACAAAGCTGTACCAAATCAGCAGCAAAATAGACCTTGGATCAAAGGCCTGTAGCAACAACTAATGAGCAGCTATAGAGCCTTAAACCACCAGCTACATATTGGCAACCTGTAGCAACAAATTGTTGCCAACAATCTACAAAAAGCAAGCTTGAGGAGCTACAAGGAGCAGCAAAGAGTGGAGTGAACAGCAACCGTTGGCAGCAAAACAGAACGTCCCAGCACTGTTAGGTGCATTCACACAGCAGCTGCATAAGTCTCGAAGCAGAATTATCTCCTCGTCCTTTATGCCATTATGCCTGCAATTGAACTGTTTGAGCCTTGTAGCCTGGAGAACTTGCTTGTATTTCTGCCCATAATTATAAGTGGAGAAACAGTTGCTTCTTAGAAGAAAATAATGAGCAGCAAAAAGGATGAAATTGCTGCAATAAGGATATGCCCACAACTCAGCTCTAGTGTAATTCCTCACTGCATCCAAAACCGGCAAGTCCATCACATAATCATTTACACTAGCTTTCTGTTTCTCAATATCAATAGCGATTGTAAGCACTTCTTCAATGTTGATAAAACCCTGTCAACTTCACCAGTGTATACAAGTTACACCCTGAGAAGTAGGTAGCATTTTGTCTTGAAGGTGGGACAAAAGAGACTTCACTTGGTGATAAAGAACGTTACAAGTAGTATCCTCCTTTCCCAGGTATGAATCAAGGCTCAGCGCAAGGGTATGCAGGTTAGAATAAATAACATTCAATTCAATCTCAAGAGGGGAGGAGGAGTGAGTCAAAGCAGCTTGGCATTTAGCTACCCATGTGCACATGAAGAACATTTAACATCAATACCTTTTGAAAAAGTACACAAACTTATCTTTATTCAAAGGTTCAGTTAAGACATCCGCGTACTGCTCACTAGTTGGTGTATAAACTAGTTCA
This sequence comes from Sequoiadendron giganteum, assembly GCA_007115665.2. Lineage (NCBI taxonomy): Eukaryota > Viridiplantae > Streptophyta > Pinopsida > Cupressales > Cupressaceae > Sequoiadendron > Sequoiadendron giganteum. The sequence goes on from CM021108.1 coordinate 615,594,956, forward strand.
ATTTCCTTAGTAGGGACATGCTCCCGAATAAAGTGATTATGTACTTTAATATGCTTTGTGTGAACATGAACACTAGAATCTCTGACATCTACAACACTTTGATTATCACAATACATAAATGTGAGATAGGGTTGTGGATGTCGAAGATCCTCAATAAGTTGTCTAAATCATATTCCTTCATATGTTATTGTAACAACTATCTTGTACTCTGCTTTAATGGATGACAATGCAATAATAGATTGTTTTTTACATCTCCATAATGACATATTCAAAATTGAAGAGATAAACAAATTTTGAATTCTTAGAGTATATGCAACCTAAGAAACCAACAAGATTGAAATTTTCACTCTTCAAATATTTCAATCTAAAAGTTTGTGTTCCTTGAAGATACCTTAAAACTTGCTTTGTAGCTTACCAATAAATGTGTTTTGGATGAGTCATGAATCAAGAAAAGATTCCAGCTGCATAAGATATGTTTAGATAAGTAATAGTCAAATAAAACAAATTTCCTATCAAATTCCTATATAGATTTTCATTAATAGCTTTTTCATTTGGTTTTCCAACCAATTTAATTCATATCTTCATTGGTGTTGGGAAAACTTTGCATATTTGCATTTTGAACCATGTGATTTTACAACCAATTTAGATCATATCTTCATTGGTGTTGCGAAAACTTTACACATTTGCATTTTGAACCATGTGAAAATTTCTTTCAAAAATAAATATTTTCCAAATGTTTTCCACACTTAATTCCAAGAAGATAATGAAGTAATCCAAGATCAAATATTTCATAATTAGAACTTGTAACAGCATTCCCCGTAATTTTTAATTCTACAAATGCTCTCCTGATTTGTTTTAAAAGATAATCTTTTCAAACAAATGTCCATTATTGCTATTTTCCAAGGGTTATGGTTATGATTGGAAATTTACCCTATCTATGACTTGGCTTAATCTTTCAACTACTTTTCACAATAATCTGTTCTTGATACTTATAGAAAATATCTAGGATGCACACAACGTTTCAATAAGAAAGTTGGAAACATTTGAAAATTTCCAAATCTTTATGTTAATGGTTATATAACATCATTTTTTAGAGTCACTGCTAGCAAAACAGTAATTTGGTATGGGACTCCCATTGGTATGGTATATAACTGTGGATATCCAAAAGGGGATTTACTCTTTTTCTATTTATCTTATATATTCAACAAGCTGTACAAAACTAACCCCACTTCAAATTTGAATGTGTGCCACCTCTGTAGCAGGCACCTGGTTGTACCAATAGAGCACAACGTATCAAGGGAAGTCTGATTAATCTGGCTACTTACCTGTCTGAGCCTTGAGGCTGTAGTGTTTGGATTTGTTGCATTAATACCATACTTGTTCACTAAAGAGTAGAATTTATTTAATGTGATTTCAGACTAGAGTAGAACTAAGGGGAATGTTCAGGTGGTTATCAGTTGATACTGCTAAATGTTGAGTTGTTTAGCAATAGACTTGCTTAATGCTAGACCCTGCTATACCTGCATACCTATTTTGGCAGGTTCCCATTTTTCTTCACTTAATTTTATAAATCTTTTTTCTTCCATACCTTGCTACGCCTTATTTATTTATGATTTGCGGACAAAAATTCCATGAAACGTGTATATTGAGAATAAAGGTGTAATTTGATATCAACAGTACTATAAGATATTGAATTTGTAATGTGTGTTCGAGATAAGATCTTGCTAATGCGTGTTTGGAAATTAGTAAGTTAATTACTTACCTATATATTTGTGCAAACAATTTCTATCATTTTCAACCAATTGGAGATTTTCTAATATGATGAGTATTCTTATTGCAGAGGAGGACTTAAAATCTAAAGAGAAACTCATCACATGCCTTCCCGGAAAAATCCCACCTATCAGGCCAACAGACTTACCCTCCTACAGAGAACAACACATCTCTGAGAGCATTTACAGTGGCTTACTCTATGAGTCTCGCATTCAAAACATAGCAGATTACATACTAGTAAACACTTTTGATGAGCTGGAAGGAGGTAAAGATGCACAAATGGGTCTCAGCGTTAATGGATGCCCAGCTCTGGCAATTGGCCCTGTCTTTCTTCCAAATTTCCTACAAGGTAGGAATTCCATATACAGCAGCATATGGGAAGAGGATAAAACTTGCCTTCAATGGCTAGAAGCCAAACCGCAGGGGTCTGTGTTATATGTCTCCTTTGGTAGCCTTGCTGTAAAATCTGAAAGGCAATTGCATGAGCTGGCTCTTGGACTAGAGGCTTGTGGGTACCCATTCTTGTGGGTTCTTAGAGCAGATATAGCAGAAGGTAAGTCTCTGGAATTACCTGAGAGCTTCAGGGAAAGAACCAAGGATCGAGGCCTGATTGTTAGTTGGACGAACCAATTGAAGGTAAGGCGGTTTCATGCCCTGTTATTTTCCTTAGACAAAGAGATTATAATTCCCTAATTCAAAGACAACTGCATTTTCTATAAATATTAGATCTCGTGATTTAAAGGACTAAATTTTGAATAAGAGGCTGCATTGTTGTCTCACATTGTTATGTTTTATGAGATTTAAAATCCATGATTACAAGAGTTATAGTGTGCTAATAGTTCTAACAAGTAGAAATAGAGCGATTTAAACTTGAGATGATTAGAGTCAATATAAGTGATATGTAATTGTCTGGAATCACTGGACAAGAAATTTAAATTTTTAAATTTCTCAGTGTTCCATCAAATACATCTTTACGGATGACATTGTTTCAATGTTATAAATTTCTCCTCGAGAATTGGGTTGAAATTTGAAAATTTTCAATAAAAAGTCAGAACATCAGCATACAATCTGTAAATATCTTGTAATACATGTAGCTTTTGATCTTGTGGTGCACCACTATGGTTAAATCAGAAGCTTGTGTTAAACGAATGAGATGAAAAAAGATGACATAACCATGCGAAGGAAAGAGTTGCTATTGGTAGTTTTATTTTTTTAATTTATAAAACTTTCAATTATTTTAACTTTAATCATGTTCTTAAACTTTTTTAAAAATGGATGTAGGTGCTTTCTCATCCATCAGTTGGAGGATTCCTTACACATAATGGGTGGAATTCTACTTTGGAGGCAATTAGCATGGGAATTCTTATGATTGGATGGCCTTATTTTTTCGATCAATTTCTTGATTGTCGATTTGTAAAAGATGTTTGGAATGTTGGCTTGGACTTTGAGGGTGTTGATGTAGATGAATTTAAATTAGTGACAAAAGAGATGGTTGAGAGTAAAATTAGAAGTATGATGGACGGTTATATTGGAATGAAGCTACGTGAAAATATTGTGAGGCTAAAAGAGGCTGCAAACAAGGCAGTGATGGAAGGAGGAACTTCTTATACAAACTTGAACACCTTTATAGAAGATATGCAAAAGATAGCAAAATCAAGGGTCTAAGGAGTTTCCAAATTTATGACATTTTATCTAGTGAAATTAATTTTTTTTAACATTTTAATCAATTTAATATAAGAGATATTATATATTATTAATAATGTTAAGGAGCCTTTAAAATGACATTAATATAAATTTCATATTCTTTTTCATTAGGATAATGCTATATGTACATTTAGATACTTTTTTCTTTCTATTGTGCTACTATTTTGACTTCTTCAACATTCAAAATTTCAAATCTATGCTATTCTTCCTTACATCTTTGATCCCACTTCTCTTACTCAACTTTCAACCTTAAAATTTATTAATGTTTTTTCTTGACACAATCCTTAGAACATAAAATGAAAATTGAACTATACTACTACATAAATTTATAGGGATATTAGGTCCTTAGTATCTACCACCTCATCTTGAGGTGAATTCCACATCACTCTCAATGTTGCTTCTATCTATAATCATACAATAGAAAAATTCACAAATGAAAAAAATGTTCTTAATGTTAAAATTTTCTCTTAAGGTGTTGATTGCATGTCATTTTTCCACGTTGAAAGGTTGGAAGGACCTATTGTCACATCCCATGGTCAAGTTGAGGCATTTTTGCAGGGTAGACAACATAGAACATATGGTAGAGGTTTGACTTGTGTCTGGCGAGATAACAAAGGCATTGGGAAGCATTGCACTTATTTGGAGGAAAGTTCCATAATTATGTTTCCATCTACAACAACAAACATTAATCAAATTTTATACACAATGGTAAGCTTCAAGAGGCTCTTGAATTTTCAAAAGAGGAATTGGCATGAAGAGGAGAAGAAAATGCATCGTAATTGTGAAGTATTTAAAGAATTCCTATAAAAATCATAATATAGACTCATGGGATCTTTAGGTAGAACTTCATGAAAGTAGCAAGTAAATCCCATTTAAAAAAATGTAATTTACTTAAACAAGTTTATGTTTTTCCTAAAGTAGGGCTTCGTAATATTTCCATTTGGATGTGTTTAGCTATCACACTATTAGGAGTTCCTAGAATAAATGGAGACTGACAAATAGTTGGGAGTATAGTTAGGATTTTTCTACAAGATTAAATAAATAGGTGAATGCTAAGTCACATATCTGATTGAGCTTTCAAGGTTGTTTAAACTAGGAGTTTTAAGCCTTTCTTATAGTAGGTAATGCACTATTGTTAATAGAAAAATATGAAAGGAATTGAGTTAAAAATATTAATGCCAAAGCCTGATTGAAAAGTTTTATTTAAAGGTATAGACTATTATTAGAAATATGGGGATATGATTTGGTAGAAGGTTGTTTATGTTTTTCATAAAGTAAGGCTTCGTAATATTTTTATTTAGATGTGCTTAGCTATCACACTACTAGGAGTTCCTAGAATAAAGGAAAACGGCATTTAGTTGAGAGTATAGTTAGGATTTGTGAGCTAAAAGATTAACTAAATAGGTAAGTGGTAAGTCACATATCTGATTGAGCTCTCGAGGTTATTTAAATTAGGAGTTTAAAGCTTTTCTTATAGTAGTTAATGGACTATTGTTAATATAACAATATGAAAGGAATTGAGTTAAAAATATTAATGCCAAGGATTGTTTGAAAAGTTGTATAAAGGTATATATCACTATTATTAGAAATATGGGGATATGATTTGGTAAAAGGAGTTAACTTTTGATTATTCAAAAGGGGAGGGTGACATATATTCTTAATAAACCTTAATATTTTATATGGAATGAGGTGTAATTGTATAGACCTCTTTATATATTAGGAACTAGGAACACGATTACCTAATCTAAGTTTTAGATTTTGATTGATTAATAATGTAAGTGATGATGACTTGTTTGAATGGCACTATAACCACTTTAAATTAAATATATTTTTATTATTGCAAGTTGATAGTCTTGGTAACCCACTTTGTATTTGAGGGAAAAGGCTTAATATGACTACATTGTTGATGTTAGTAGCGTCGGGCCTCTACTTCCAGCCACCACAATTCATCAAGCATAAATTAAATGTAGCCTCATCAACTATTTAATTTATTGGAGATGTTATTAAGTGAAGAGGCGCTTCACTTGAGTCAAGAGATAATATTTAATTATTATTATTTATTTAGGCCAACTTCATTAATGTGGCCGACTTATTCAATTATATTATTCCTTAAGGAGGCTGACCTATATGAAGAGACATGTTGTTTTGTATTTATGCAAGGTGAAGTTGGTTCATTCATATCATCAAGTTCATTCATCATAATTCACATTCCTAGAAGAAGGTCACACTTGAGTAGTAGATCATCTTGTTACAGCAGATCGATTTCAAGGAGAAACATATTCATTTTGTATCTTCGCATCTAGGAGAGGTTCTATTATTCATTGTATAAAATTCGGCATTATGTTGGGCCTGAGTTGTAAGAAGATTTCTCCTCTTATTCCTTGAATATATAAGCGATATATTTGCTGGGTTTTTCTCGCTCGAGTAGGAGGGTTTTCCCAAGGTATCTTGTTGTGTTGATTTTCTTATGTGTTGCAATTTTTTCTTATTCAATTTTTGATCCTTAACATGGTACCAGAGTGGGTTTAAGACAAGACCTAGTCAGATTTGTGTAAGCAGAGAAATTCACATTCTACATAGAAGACAAAAATAAAAACAAAGCCGTGAGGAATGATTATGGTCAACATCATAGCAGCCATCATTTCAGTATATAATTTCAAAGGTGGTCGAAGGTTGTATGGTGTTGGCTACATGCTACGAATGATGTGTTCATGAAGTTTGAGTGTGGTAAAATAATTTTTGATGGCTACGGATTAATTCATTTTTACTCTGCCTTAGCCGATGGTATGAGACGAAGTTAAGGGATGGATGAATCTTGCAGTCGAGTCAAATATAATTCTATGGAAAATGCTTGTTCAGTCTATTTTTTTGAGATAACAACCTATGGTGTAATTCTTATATACTAAGGCATGGACTTTCAACGTTTTCTTATTTCTATGAATGTGTGCGTGTAGTGTGTGGATTCTATGTGAACTCATGTTGGTTCAATGTATTTGTGGATCAATGGTTATGAAAACATTCAGTGATTACCTTGTTGTTTATGGATGTTGTTGCACCATGCTTATGTTTATTCTCTGATATAGTTGTGACTGAAAATTACAGTCGCCTTCATTTTTGGGTGTATGCTAAGGGGAATAAGATATCAAAGTTGTGCCAGGAAAATATTGTATGCTAGACGAAATCAATCCTTTCTCCAGAAGTTATGAATTTTCATATGGATGTAACATACCGGAGAATCATTGTCAGATTTGAAGTGGTCTGATAACAGTTTACAATAGAAGTATTTTCAGTAGTACATCATTAGGCAAAGATGATGATTGTCGAGAAGAGTAAATTGGCTGCAACAAAATCATTAAAAAGATAAGTATTTCATACCCTTGAATAATGTTCATGAATCTTATATGTAGTTATTAATTCATGCATTGGGATAGTGAATCTTGTATGCTTCTAGCATTGGTATTTCTTCAGGGTAGTTTAAACCATTAGTAATCTCTCTCTATAATGATTCCAGGACGGATCGAGGAGCAAGAGGGCGATGATAAATCACATAGAGAGGAAGAGCTTGAGGCATCATGTGAGGAAGTCATGCCGACTGGAGAAATGATCAAGCAAGGAGTCATAGCTTGCAACCATGGGACTGAGTTGGTGGCTGAAGACATCTCTCGAAGAGGAAGAACCTATATTGATTGTCATTGCGATCAGTTTCTTCGAAGAGGAGGAAATAAAATTCAGAGGGAGTCTGACAAACCAACATAGGCAACTTTGGACGAGGAGGTCAAGAGGTTGATGCAAGAACTTGGAGATTCAGAGGGAGTCTACTGATCCAGAAGAGGATGGTGATCCAGTTGAGCCTTTGGAACCAACTGATGGGCCAATAGATATTGTCATAGGTTAAAAGAGACCTCTATGGTCTAGGCAAACAATGCAGGAGGCAGAAAGGTTTGCAGCTCCTAGAGGCACATTCAGAGAAAGAAAAAGACCATATCAGTTTCCAAGTTATGTTGCATTAAAAATTCATATTATAGAATCCAATCCTTACAGTGTTGAGGAAGCATCAAGTTAGCAAGTATGGAAGGATGCCATGGCTGAAGAATATCAATCTATCATCAAGAAAGATGTTTGGGATACTGTACCTAGACCAAAAGGGAAATCTGTTGTATCTTCTAAATGGATTTTCAAGATTAAGCATGCGGCTGATGGAAGCATTGAGAAGTACAAAGCTAGATTTGTGGCCACAGGATTCTCTCAGAAAGAGGGAGTAGACTATGAAGAAACCTTTGCTCTAGTTGCTTGTAATAAATCCATTAGAACCATTATTGCTATTCCAACAACTAAGGGATGGAAGCTACATCAAATGGATGTGAAGACAACATTCCTTAATGGTATGATTGAAGAAGAGGTATACATTGAGCAACTTGATGGCTTTGAGATTCATGGGAAAGAGTCTCATGTTTGCAGATTGAAGAAGGCTTTGTATGGCCTTAAGTAGGCTCCTCGTGCTTGGTATGAAAGGATTGATCGATACCTAATGAGCTTGGGATTTTCCAAGAAAGATGTTGATTCAAACCTGTACTTCAAGGTAGTTAATGGTGAGGCATTAATCTTAGTTCTTTATGTTGATGATCTATTTCTTACTGGAGAAGAATATCTCATCATTAAATGCAAGAAGGAGTTAGCTCCTAAATTTGATATGAAGGATCTTAGATACATGCATTACTTCCTAGGATTATAAGTGTGGTAGAGGCCTAATAAGATCATTCTAAGTCAAGGGAAGTATACTATAGCCATCTTGAAGAGATTTGGTATGATGGATTACAAATCCATGTCTACACTGATGGAAACCAATTTGAAGAAGTTGAGTGAGTTTGCAGCTAGTTCAGATTTGGTGGATCCCACTATCTATAGGTAGTTGATTGGATCATTGATGTATCTAATCAATAATAGAGCAGAGATTTGCTATGCAGTGAGTGCACTTAGTCAGTTCATGAGTGAAGCAAGGAAAATACATCTAGTTGTAGCTAAGCATATCCTGAGATACTTACGTGGCACAATTGGATATGGCTTAAGATATACTTCCAATGTAGATCTTCAATTGCAAGGATACTTTGATTCTAATTGGGTAGGGAGTGTAGCTGATCGGAAGAGCACCTCTGGTTATTGCTTTAATTTGGGATCTGCTATGATTTCTTGGTGTAGCAGGAAGTAGTCTTCAGTGGCACTAAGCACCACAAAGGAAAAATATATTGTAGCTTGTGTGGCAGCTCGAGAAGCAGTATGGCTTCGAAGCTCCTTGCAGGATTGTTTGGACAATCATTGGAGCCAACTATCATCCTTCGTGATAATCAAAGTTGTGTGAAGCTTTCTGTCAATCCAGTGTTGGGTAAGTGCACCAAGATGGTTCCCAAAAAAGGGACTTAAGTGGATAACTTTTTTGTGAAATCAAGAAATACTAACCTTGGACGTGAAATTGAGGATACTTAGACTCAAAATTTTGAGATGGAACAAAAAGAAGGATTCAAGTGCTCTAAGTCTACTTTCTAAACTACTAATTTATTTTGAAAATGGTTGAGATTAAGGGTTTCAAATAAGGGATGTACACAAATTGGTGCTGTTTTTGTCAGAAAAACATAACATAGCAACTCTTGTACTACCCTCGTACAATGAATTTTTTTTTAGTATTTTTAAAATCGCAATGGTCAAAAGTTAGCTAACAATATGTAGTTTATGCATGACTTTTTTGATAATTTTTTAATGAATATTTGATTTTTTACTAATTTGCGAAGTGGACATATCCTGAAAATAGAATTTTGGCCGTGCTACCCCTACAAATTTTGGAAACTAATTGATTTGTTTTTTTTTTTAATTTTTTAATTTGTAGAATGGAGTCTAGTTTCTAAAAATGTAATTTATTTGAAAAATTGGTGAACGGTTAATTTATAATGAAAAAAATACCAAACACTTCTTTTTGGCAAAAAAAAGACATACAAATAAAATAAATTATGGATGAAAGACTTAACATTTTCAGAAAGTGAAAAAAATTACATCGTTGGATAGCTAAGAGATAACCCAACATTACCCATGTGTTCGATTTTTTTGATATTGAACCACGTGCAATCCTGACGATGAGCACGAACTCGATTATGAGAAATATGGAGGATTTTTTAAAAACACGTCTCTAGTCATTGGGAATGCCCTCCAAGCCTTTGGGTTGGTATTCCAAGGCAAATACCATGCCTAAGGCTTGAGAATTCCCAAAGCAATATATAACGCGAGCACGGTATAATGGGCTCACGTTATATCTCACTTTTGACATGGTTTTTGCTTCTGCGGGGAACATGTCAACTAACGCATAATGCGAGCGCGTTATAACACGCTCACGTTATGTCTTATTTTATGTTAAATGCCAATATATTGAATGTATGCTGATATATTTTTATGTACATGTATGTCATGTATGTATGTATGTTTGTATGGATGTAAGATTATATGAACATATGTATTATGATTGTATGTATGCATTTATGTATGTCTTTAAATGAAGGGAGAATTTAGAGAGAGTCTAGAGAGATGGAGAGGGGGTGGAAGTGAGAGTTTAAGAGAGAGGGAGTAGGAGAGAAGGGGTTGGAGTGAGGGGGACTTAGCTAGGTAGGGTGGGAGGGATAGAGGGAGG